>JAUELC010025509.1:0-12987 GCA_031471745.1 Cryptochiton stelleri
TTCTACCATAGTTCAGTCTTCTTTCTACTTTAAGTTCTAGTAATATTCTACCATAGTTCAGTCTTCTTTCTACTTTAAGTTCTAGTAACATTCTACCATAGTTCAGTCTTCTTTCTACTTTAAGTTCTAGTAATATTCTACCATAGTTCAGTCTTCTTTCTACTTTACGTTCTAGTAACATTCTACCATAGATCAGTCTTCTTCTTCATACAGTTCTGGTAATATTCTACCATATATAGGCTTCTTCCTACTTTAAATTCTGGTAATATTCTACCATAGTTCAGGCTTCTTTCTGTTTTAAATTCTGATAATATTTTACCATAGATCAGGCTTCCTTCTACCTTAACTTCTGGTAATATTTAACAATAGATCAGGGCTCTTTCTACCGTAAGTTTTGGGTCTCGCTTTGGGACGCTTTGGTGATATTTAACTTTAAATCGGTAATTTTCGAAAGATTCTAGCATTTCTTTGCCCAAGCTCGGACATTTTTTGAAAGATTAAAGCTTATTTCAGTGTGTTGGTGTTTCGTTAACCGGGATCTAAATATATACTAACACCACAGTTTGTTTCATTAAATTAAATGGAAATAATAGAACGAAGGCAACTTAACAATATAGTTGAGAGTTTTCTTCTAGATTTGTCTAGTACGGACACCAATATTTAACTTACATATAATTACGACGTCTTGTTACATAGATTCGTTTTCATCTTGATGTCATGAATATTTTGTAAACTTTTGTTTCACGCAGTTAATTGGATATTTGAGGGCTTGCATCTTTCCGAAGCTCTTTTCCTTACAAATGGCCCACCAATTGAAGGTGAAAATGCCTAAATCAATTGGTTAATTAGTTGATTAATTTATCTTACCGTATATTTTCCTGTATCTGTTATTATTTTACCATAGATTAGGCTTATTTCTACTTAAACTGTTGGTAACATTCTACCATAGATCAGTCTTCTTTCTTCTTTAAGTTCTCGTATACTATTCTACCATAATTTAGGCTTCTTTTTACTTTAAGTTCTGGTAATATTCTGCCATAGATCAGGTATCTTTCTTCTTTAAGTTCTGGTATTTTTCTGCCATAGATCAGGTTTCTTTCTTCTTTAAGTTCTGGTATTTTTCTGCCATAGATCAGGCTTCTTTCTTCTTTAAGTTCTGGTATTTTTCTGCCATAGATCAGGCTTCTTTCTTCTTTAAGTTCTGGTAATATTCTACTTATTTTATTCTTCTTATTTACTACTGATGATGGCAACATAAAGTCTCACAACATTTAGTAATATTAAAATGTCTAGGTTGGGAACCACGCTACTTATTTACCATTACCATAACTGAAGCCTAATCGGTGTCCTATGGGATGTAAGGTCCAAATATGATGTGCTAGTAGGGTTATTTTTTTTATTTATTAGTTTATTTTAAAATTATGTTTTTCAATGTTTATTTATCTGCGAACAAACTTTCTATTATTCCGTCCATTTAAAGATGTAACCTCATCAAACCTAGCCTGAAGTTCCTTTGTCTCATATCTACATATTTATTGTTTCTCCTTCTGTTATCACCAGATGGCTTTCTATAAAATAGAGTTCTGTTTTAGTAATAAATCTTCTTGTCTAATCGCAGTTTAATTTCACTTTGTTTATTCATCCGCGTCGAAATAAAGTCCTGGGCTTTACCGCGGATTAATTTATTAACAGCCACTGGTATTCAGACATTCAACGATTCTCTCCTAACCGTAGGCATGGCTAATGATAAACCACACACTATTTTAATTACAAAATTCATATATATAATAAAAACGCATGTATCGTTCGCCTGAGTATTTCAGTATAATACACAAGAAGTGTAACTTATTTTACGCAATGTTTCGACCTCTTTATTTTGTCCTAATCGCGAGTATACTTATTACACACCGTATGATGACATAATAAAGTTTGGAAACGTTGAGTAAAATAAAGTCTTCGGGGTTCGAAATTAGACAATTTGAATATTACACTAAAATAAGAACAAGACGTATGAATAACAAACCCTTGAACCGCTATCGGTATGAAATGTACTGCTCTTACTAAAAAAAAACAACAGATCCTACAAATCTCTAAAATATAAAAAATTTTCTGATTACATAAAATAAAAATGATTTCTGATGATTCCAGTTAGAAATGAATCGATTAACAAGACGGTAACTGCAGACACACTTCAAACATTTATTGAATTCCTAAATTTTCATTAAATAGCCAATATACTATAGATAATTCATGCCAAAATAAGCTGAAATGAACCGTATTTTTTCCCCCATTTTCGATAACGGATCAAAGTATAGCTTCTATAAAATTTCCATAAAGATCGATTTACAGCATTATATACATAGAATAATTTTGTGGTTTCCAATTCAACGAAGGTAAGTCAAATGGACTGTTATATGACCGTTATTGTCCTTTTACTAGTTTTAACTGCATGCGCAATGCATTTTCAAATTTGTTATTGTTTTGAAAGAATCTTATGTCAGCTGTTTGGAAAAAAATTAACTAATGTTTGTTCATTATAGTGAATACGGTTACTCTGCATTGTTGATTAAAATAATAATTTTAATTAAATAAATAATAATAAATAAATAATAATAAAAATTTTCGTGAAGTCTATAAATTTGCCGTTAACATTATTTCCGTTGTTTTGTGATAACACTCTCTTAGTTCGAACAGAAAATTTACACAAAATAATTTAATTACTATCAGCTTTGAGAGCTGCGTCATTTACCTATCTGACGGGTAGTGAATATCCGCTACCTAGATTGTAGCTAACCAGCCTTGTGTTTTATTTTTGCAGTGGTCTGTGGCCGGCATTCACTGCTGGTAAATTGGTGATTGACTCTGAATCCCATACGGGTGTCAATCAACCTGTACAATTATTTGAGCTAGTATCTATTCTAACTAAGACAGTGCTATCCGAAATAACGAAAACACTATTGCTAATTAAAGTAATGATTTCGAGGAACAACAAGAAATTCGCCTATAGTCCTTATACTATTTGTGAAACCATTATAAGGACAAGAAAACCTAAAAAATGAAATGAGTGTGAGATACGGCAGTTATAAAAATTGTGTCCATAGTGGGTTTTAATTTTTTTAATTTTCATGCTAGAGCCACATGAAGTAATTACTTGGATGGTGAAGAGTGGTACCACCTTCAAAATAGTCAGTAAATATTGAATAACATCACCACAGAAAATAGTATGTCACTGCAATACACTTACAAACAATATTATGAAGGATTAATGTTATGGCGACGCAAACGATGTGGTTTGAAAAGTCCACCATACAATTAAATACTTTATCTGGCTCTCGCGAGATAACGAAACAATTCTACAAACTAAGGGTGCCATTTTAACAAAATGCTTGATACAGTCTATATCTTATACTCGATTTTTACGTGTTTTTTTCCAGCTTTAGACGGTTCAGATGCGACTTGAGTATCATTATATACTGTCTTAATCATTAACGTACGTAAGTCATTTCTTATGGATATCAACTGATTTAAAAACGTTGTTAGTATCTATATCGAAACGTTGCCCCTCAATAAACTTGAAGTTGATATCCATAAGAAATGGCTTGAATTAATTTATCTAAATGCCACTCAAAGATATCTTAATCATCACAGAAAGTTGTCCTCCATTAACAGAACTGGAACTGAGTTATAGGCTGTGTTTTTGTTTTTTTAATTCATTTTTGCTAATCTGTATAGTCTTAACAAAAAAGGAAGTGTTTTGTTTTCACAGATAAAAGCACTGATCATTTTAGGACGAGTAGCTTTAGCTATAAAATCATAGATGTATTTGTTTTAGAAAACATCGCATTCAGTTCTAACACTAATAGCAGTCGTCCACAAGTTGCTTGTGATTTTATCTGTAATAATCATATACAAAACAAAGGATAACGCTGAGTATAAAACACCCAAAGCAGTTTGTATCAGAAATTTTACCATAGTCTGCGTCCCGGCAGGGGTTTAAATATTCTATTTTTTGGTCCATATTTTAATAAAAATGAAGCCAGAGGTCTTTTATCCGCGTTATATGCCGTTGTTTTATGGCATCCAATCAGAACGAGATACATCCGGGTACTGAGATAAGGGGCGGGCTGTTTTTCTGCTGGGCGATTAAAACAAAGGTAAAACAGAATAACAGGCTATGATTGTGAGTTATAAGATTGGCTAAGGTCGTCTTTTTCTGCTAATAACTGTCAGGATGATTTAAATTTTACGGGTCAGATTTCCACCGGGGCTGGAGAAACAAGACTTGCTCACGATTTCTGATTTATGACACAAGATAAGCTCACCATTGAATAGCTTGAAATCTGATTAAATCGGAATAAACTCTATCTGGACGATTGCGACGGTTACTAATAAGGTTTCCCCGGGCGTTTAGTACGGTGATATCGCTTCCATCCTCACTTAGATCATCGGTTTCTTCCGTCTTTGGGGATTTCCGTCCGGCCACCCTAAATAACATCAGACTTTTATTCCTTGCGATAAGCGATAAATGGGAGAATATATTCCTTGCGATAAATATTATATTTTTTAGTAAAGAAAAGACCAATAATTAACTTTGATAAATATGTTTACATAGATGTCGTGTTCAATAAGGTATTTATGACATATATTCAATTTATCTTTTCAGTTCTATATGTCTTTTCTTTTCTGAAATTGCTTGTATAATCAAAGTTTTCTGTTACAATTGTTAACAAACAGGTTTTAATTTGGACAACGATGCGATTGCAACTGGTTACTCCTGACATTAATATTACCTTTACAATATACTTTCGAAAATGTAAAAAAATGTTTTCCTCAAGAACGGAACACGTATATAAGATTAAAAAAATTCAATAAAGTACAAAATAAATAAAATGAATAAATATTAAAATGCTTGACTGAGCTAATAAAGTTTATTAAATTCTAAAAAATATATGTATGCATATTTTTTTTAATTTTAAAGGAAAGTGACACGAAATAGGAAAAATAACAAAATAGACCAAAAATTGTGGTCATTCCCGAAGTATTTTATTTTCTTTTGATAGAACTTACTTATTATTGCGTTTTATCCCGCAACTGTTTGCTTATTTCAATTGAAATTTATGCATTTATTAAAATATACAAAAAAAAAATCAATATGGTAAATTTAATAATCTTGAAGTTTATATTTTCCACTAGCGTACCTGCGGCAACTTCAGCAAACTTTTGACATTTTGATTTGTTTCGTTTCACTGTTTTTTTTTGTGTGGGATCCCCTTTAATACTATACACAAAAGTCAGAGCAAAATTTGTTGAAACGGTTGTTTCTTATAATCTATTTTATTTGTGGCATGTATAGTCTCCCTGTCATGCTGGAGTTGTGTTTATTACACACATTGTAACTCCACGTTTCGTCAATGATATTTCTGTGTTCAGATGTTTCATTATTCGTATTGTCGTTATTTTGGGAAAACGGAAAAATATGCAGGCTGATTCGAAGACCCTCAAAGTCAAATAGACTGATTGCACGACCCTCAAAGTCAAATAGACTGATTCCACCACCCTCAAAGTCAAATAAACTGATTCCACGACCCTTACGATCAAACGGGCTGATTACACGACCCTCAAAGTCAAACAGGCTGATTACACGACCCTCAAAGTCAAACAGGCTGATTACACGACCCTCAAAGTCATACAGGCTGATTACACGACCCTTAAAGTCAAACAGCTAAGCACCAGCAGTAAATAGATCACCTAGACCAATGAGGCAACTGGCTTTCTATTCGGTTCTCAGTCTGCACAATTGCGTGAACTGACAAATGTTCGAACAAGGAGGGTTTTATCCCACAATAACTAACATAATGTTAACGGTCTCCCTCTAAGCGACACACATATACCTATTGTAGGCCCGCAAACCAATCACACGCGGTATGGCTGAAGTGATAAATGTGTTCGAATAAAATGGGCGTGCTTAATGATGGCCTGCAATTCCAGACTGTATTAAATACAGCACGCCAACCTAATCGATTATAATTTATGCTCCATACCTAGAAAAACTTCGAACCCTATGCATAACTATTAACAGAAAAAATGTTATAAATATACATTCATCTATATAAAAAGCACAGATATGTCAGATTTAAATAAATGAGACTATAATTAAAAACGATAAACGACAAAGGTTGAATATTCTGTGACATGTTTAATAAATATGTGACAAAATGTATGGCGTTGGTACAAAATGATATAGCCAAGTGTCATGAATATAGGTTTTGAACAATTTTACGTAACATATATTTACACATATTAATATATACAAAGGACTATATACAACAATATAAATATTTACTGATATGCTGAGTTGTATTGGGATCATTTGGAATAGCATTGATCTAACTCATGTCAATATAACTGTGCATATATAAAAAGAACATTTTACTTAACTCGTTTCCATGTAAAAAGTTGACACTAGTATATTCATGTGTGATATTCTTTGCTCAGAAAAGATTTGCAAATAATATTTTATTTTAAGATGACTTAAACGATTTGAATTAGCATTTCACAAAATATTATTAAATTTGTAGTGGTCTGTATAGACCATTTGTTTACGTGCGAAATTTCCGATATATTTATAGGCTGCAAGTTGTGCACAATTATATACAGTGTTTAGTATGACTTAGATATGTAAGAACACTGTAAGCACAAATTGTAGATGATAAAAAAAACCAGACAAGCACCAAATACGTATCCTTTACATTACCATGAAAAGACGTAAAGAAACACTATTGCAAAATTTTAAAAAAAATAACAAAGTCAGAAAATAGTAAAAAGTATTCATACGTTTTTCATATATTTTTAACAAATATGTGAAGGAAAAATGGAAATTCACTGAAAATGAGTCTGTGCTATTTTTTGTTTAATAATGCAAAACTGATATGGAGAATTCCCTGAAAAAGAGTCGAGGTACTTTGGACCAGGATTAAAATATAGATATATTTCCCAGGTGTTCCACCATAGCTTGTGTGACCTCAGATTATTGTCCAGGAAACCTTATCAGATATTTACGCTAAAGACTAACTGCTTAACCTCTCTGGATGCTAGTTCAATACCGGAAGTCGGAGAAATGGTGGCGTTTAAAGTTGTGCTCTTCCGTCGTTGGAGCCAACGATTTCTAATTAAATACAAATTTGTGATATTCACAGAGTTTGTGGGAATATCTTCATCCGACTCAAGGTGAACTTGTCGGACTAGAACTGGAATCGCTTTCACCAAGATGTCGAGATAGCTTTAATGTGGAATCGATGTTATTATTTAAGGCTAACCTAGCGGAGTCACCATGATTCCATATGCTGTTTCGTCCATTGGCGGCACTCGCGGCACTACTTTCATTCTCGTCTATGATGGAGATGTTATCCGGTTCCTCCTCCGCACACACGTCAATATTATCCGGGTCAGATTTAGTCCGGGTGGTATCTACCGCTGACACAACACTACTGCTGGCTTCCTGCTCCTTAAACCCAGGTCTTCGTAACGTCTCCTCTTCTCTCTTCTGTTTACGCCATTTCGCTCTTCGATTTTTAAACCAAATCTGCCACGGAATTTAAATATTATTTAAAAATAAATTTGATCTTATTTGGGAAGTTGTATTACGCAGTTGCCATGTGAATAACTAACAGATTCTACGAAAGCTTGTAAAATGATGCTGAAAAGTATAGTTATTGTTGATTTTTTATTTGAAATAAGATTTTAAAATTTACTCCTGTTTGAAATATAAATACTAACATTGAAAACGGTTTCAAGACATTGCACTTGTCTCAATATCTATTTGTTTTCTATATATTTCCTTAAGTTTTTCTTAAAATATCGGCTCACCTCAACTCGCTCTTCTTTCAGGTCTGTTTTCATAGCTATGTCTTCGCGGAGAACAACATCCGGGTAATGTGTCTTCTGGAACGTGGCCTCGAGAATCTCCAACTGTTCTTCGGTGAAAATAGTTCGGTGACGTCGTTTCCGTCTTTGACTAGATAGAAGATCAGATGTAGGAAATCCTGCCAAATGAGGATACGGTCCTGTAAGAAAACAACGTAACAATATAACATGTGTCAGGATAATAAAGTATCATTAAATAAATAAATAAAATAAAATAAAATAAAAATAACTGAAGTAAAGCAAACAATCAAAATTTTGCAACCTTTATTTTTTTCAAAGTTTAGCTTTTCCAACCTGCCATCTGCTGAAAAGACCCCTTTAACAACCTTGTTTATTTTGGTAGAATTGTTCAGTGATTACTGTGTAGAGTGGGTGGGTGTATAATTAGGGGGCACCCTGGTTCAAGATACTTCATTCACACCACTATAACATGTACACATTGCGTCTATGGTATGTGAGCAATGCTAGTGTGGGGGCTGTTATTGTAAATTATATCATATGGTAAGATTGTCTGTGATGAAAGTTATGCCGTGTAGTCTATAATATCTCCTACCTGTAGTCTATAATATCTCCTACCTGTAGTCTATAATATCTCCTACCTGTAGTCTATAATATCTCCTACCTGTTGTCTATAATATCTCCTACCTGTAGTCTATAATATCTCCTACCTGTAGACTATAATATCTCCTACCGGTATATGAACATATTTTGTAGAAATCCTAAGTTTCAGACTGAAGCTAGGGTAAATGTATTATAACCCTAAGATGGATTGGGTTTATACAATGGTGTCTGCATCGCATAGATATGGGAATGAGACAGATTGCAGATCTATATCATTGTCTGATATCAAAGTTACGCTGTAATACTTTCATCTTTCAATATATGTGTTTGTGTATATTGATGAGAAGTCTGCAATTTTGTGTTTGGTCTTCCTTGATCTGGTGTATTGTTATAGTGTGTTATCATGCTGGGCATGACAGAAGGGCTGTTAGGGGGATTTGAACCCTAATTCTTCTATCTATATTTACCTGGATGGCTCGCTATTCTTGTCAGACTCTCTCCAGATTGCGTTTTCACTCTTACCCATGTAACTATAAATCCCTAATAATTTGCATAGAAAATTAAACTTAACATTTCTCCAGTAGAATTATCAACCAGTCTGGCAGTCTTACTTATAAATAAATACAGTTAAGTATCAAATAAAATGTCAAATAATGTAAAAAAAAAAACAAATTGAGTATAAGGACAGTAGTCCAAATATTCATTTTTTTACTGAAAAAAGTTCTTTTTTAATAAGTTCAAATTGAAATTTTACTGATTTTAATTGCCCCACTATTTTTTTATTATTTTACTCTAACATTAAAAATCAGATGTGGATTTAGTTTCTCTTTAAATGATGAGTTGCAATGGTGTCTCAAATTGGGTTTATTTCCCAGCTTAACTGCCCATATAGGGTATAGTTAACCCTGAAGTAAGTCCAGAGGATTGTTGTATTATTTGGTTATTTAGGCTACTGGGGGATAGAGAAAGGTGAAAGGTGCTGTTTGGAAGTATGCCCAGGGGTTTCCATGACAAACAACAGCCTGTTAGCTTAGGACACGTCAATATTAACTTTGATGTGCTCTCCTCTTTATGCTGTATCATTTTCTCTTTAACTCAATATCATATGATCATATACAAGGTAAATGATACAGATGTACAGCAAACCTTAGATAAAGCTTCCATGAAAGCACATACAGATTAGATACAGCATTCTGAAGGCATCATATGATATTTATCAGCTTGTAAATTGAGGAGTCTATTAAAAGTAACATAATACAGTCTGCAAATTGACCTGCTTTTGCTACAGCCTGGCCTAACCAACTTCATGACCTGTCCTTTGCTACAGCCTGGTCTAACCAACTTCATGACCTGTCTTTTGCTACAGCCTGGTCTAACCAACTTCATGACCTGTCTTTTGCTAGAGCCTATAATGTCTAACACATCTTCACAGGGATTAGCTCCACTATAATTTATTATTATTATTATTTATATATCGGTCAAATATCAGGATCTATACTTCACTTATAAGAGAGATATTTTTATTACTACTGTTGCATAACACTTATTGTTGTTATAATTTGTTATAACACTTCAAATGCATTTTGCCCATTATTTTGCTTAACACATTTTATTCCATAACATAACACAGAAGTAACTTGATTCGAGGCGCCCACTTTAAATTCTCACAGAAAATGAGTAACATATTATTGGAGTAAAGTATTGCTTTTTAATATAAATATTTAAAAAAATCACTTGGGAAATATTGATGTCCCCTAGACTTAATTGTGGAATACTAGTATCTTCTTCTAATTGAATAAGAAATGTTGAGTCATACAGTGATGAGTAAGTATTTGTGAAAAGGTAGATATAATACTGTGGAACAAAATCATGTTAGTTGCCATTGTAAGGTATGACAAATCTCTGGCTCCAGTCAGCTCGCCTAGCGTTCCTCCGTCACTATCATACACATGTGTGTTATAAACGATCAATATCACCCGGCCACTCCAATAAATTTGTTATTTCTTATTTCCTCACTGGGCAAATATACAGAAAGCCTTCGAGTGGCTTAAGTCCAGTGTGGGAGAAGGTCAGCCCCAGCCATGACCACTGCATTGTGTTAAGTAGCCAGCATCTTTAGGGTTACAACTCTGACAGTCTTTTCTCTTCCTTATGCAAGCCAGCCTCTGCGTTTATTAGGACAGCTGCCAGACAGGGAAATAAGGAACAGACAGTATTGGGCAGTTAACATGTAGGAGGATTTGGGGAGAAATTTTGCCAGAACCAGTAAACTTTTTGGTTGTTTTAAACGTTTTTATAACAGATTTTGAAACAGTAGATATGATCCTGCTGAGAGATACAAAGGAACAAGCTGGGAAGTTTTCTGTTCTTGTTTAATACAACTAGAGGTCTGAATTCAATCCAGATGCTGGCAGTTTTTGTGATTTTCTGTCCCAGACACATACAAAGATTAAAAGTGTTTTTTTCACACGTTATTACATACAGGAGATTATTGTTTCTCGGAGGTGTGTGTGGATGTGTGCGTGTTGGCCGTTTGACTAGCACGGCTTCATCAGTGAATTAGACATACCTGGAGAACTGTCAGTCGCCCGGTGCATCGTGTCGGGTGGTAGTCGTGTATGCGGAGCGTGTGTTCCGGAAGCCCCTGGCTGATAGAAAAAACATGTAATGGCTGGATGAAGGTGCAGGGCTACACAGATACTGTTTATGTTACAAACCCACTGCTTCTTCTTATCTTCTCCGACAACTCTGATTTGAGAGGCTGGAGTAAAACTATACTGGGCGAAGGTCAATAGAGAATTCTCCCTTGACTAATCATGAATGCCACTCATCGGCTTCTTTAAGTGGGCAGCTCACTTCCAGGAGCTCTCTCCTTCATTTTACAGTGTAACTGTATGTTGGATAGTGTATTGTTTACAGTCTATACTGGTAACATGCTGTAAAACACGGTAACATGCTGTAAAACACGTGGTCTTATTTGTTCTCGAATCTACTCATAGACACTAACAAGTCCACCATTCTTACAGTTTGTAGGCTGACCAACATTAACTATTTCTACTATCAATAGCAGACCAAATACTCCCTCGTCTCTTTCTCCTCAAAATTCATTATTACTTAATGATTGGACAGAATTAAGTAAGTCCCCAGTCGTCTGTCACATGGCTATTTTACAGCACTTGCTCTATACAAGAACTTGTGGTTTTCCTGTAAGTGGACACACATATTTGAAGACAGTTACCCCGTAGACAATACATCTTCAGGATTTACGTTTTCAAACAACATAGATCATGTTGGGAACAAGGTAAGTGAACTCACTAGTGTAAAACCTGTGAACTCACTGTCTCATATTTTAATTGACAAATAGTCATTTTAAAACCTGTATATATGAGAGCAATTACTCCTACAAGGGTTCTCTATGTTCTCAATTTATATAGACAACAAGTTAAGATAGCATTTAATGTATTTCACAGCTCATTTGAGTGTAGGTGTGAACAGGTTTCCACTGGCTTGTTCTATTGTGTTACCGATTTAATGTAGGCCTACATACCAGAGGGTAGGCCAGCCTCCAGGCAGAGACAGTAGGCTATTTTCCATTCAGTGTTCTGTTTTTACATCTTATCATCATACACCATATAGAGAAATTTTAACTGATGCTCATTTTCTAGACTTTCTCTTGAAATAATTGTTTTGCAGGTTTGGTGTTTCTTGTTAAGTGCGTTTTAAAGACAATATGATTGATTTATTGAATATAGCCACACTTTTAAACATAGGCATAAAGGCTTTAAGGGATTGCTGTGTTGGAAAAATAATGTTCCTCCAGTGTTAGGAATACTTGGAAGCTTGGAAATGCTACCCGTAGCCAGAGGGCTTTATTCAGACAAATAAGTAATGAAATAAAAAATATTGTGGATTAAAGAGACCATTTTATTTTTCTTGTTCTAATGAACTTGTGGATGTGGGTTTCTTCACCAATATCAATGGAGAACAGTTGATATGGGTTTCTTCATCAATATCAATGGTGACCTGTTGATATGGGTTCCTTCACCACTCAATGGCGACCTGTTGATATGGGTTCCATCACCACTCAATGGTGACCTGTTGATATGGGTTCCTTCACCAATATCAACGGTGACTTGTGGATATGGGTTTCTTCACTAACATCAATGGTGACTTGTGGGTATGGGTTCCTTCACCAATATCAATGGTGACCTGTTGATATGGGTTCCTTCACTAACATCAATGGTGACTTGTGGATATGGGTTCCTTCACTAATATCAATGGTATAGTATTATAGTTATATCATGATATATGGGTTCCTTCACCAATTAGTATTATAGTTTTATCATGATATATGGGTTCCTTCACCAATTAATTATAGAGTTATATCATGATATATGGGTTCCTTCACCAATTAGTATTATAGTTATATCATGATATATGGGTTCCTTCACCAATTAATTATAGAGTTATATCATGATATATGGGTTCCTTCACCAATTAGTA
>JAUELC010025620.1:0-12987 GCA_031471745.1 Cryptochiton stelleri
TATGGACTGTTGGATTACATCGCCGTCATATAAGTGAAATACCCTTGAGTACGGCGTTAAACATCAATCATTCATTCCCGATTACAGATTGCAAAAAAGGAAAAGAATTGATAGTGGTAAATGTTTTATTTTATTTAAGATAAAAAGCCTGGGAAGAACTCTATCCCTATCTTTACAGGGAGACAAACATTTACTATGAGAAACACCGGAGAGTTACCGTTTTATGTACACAGCTTCAGTATAAACGGCTCTCCCTGTGAGGGTTATGGTTTTAAAGTGTTTGAGTGCCAGGGATTCCACCTCCTCCCTGATACAAGCAGAAGAATAGATATTGCGTAAGCCTCTTCTGTTTTATGTTCATATTAAGTTGATTTTTTTTAGAAGGTTGTAGCTGCATTATTTGAGTTTATCGCAAACATTTATGTCCGGTAATGACTTATATACTTAGAATTTATATACGGTATAAAGAAAGATGGTTCTTGATCTTCACAGTTTCCATGTTTGAAACAATAAAATGACACAAATTGGTATCAAATATCACCTAAAGTAAGAAATATCAGAATGCAGTTTCAAACTTTAATGCCCTCTGGCTAAGGGCAGATTGTCCCAAGTGTACTCTTGCTGTCTTTACTTAGCACGTGAGAAACATTATTGGTTTTAATAGAGCAGAACATTTCACATTTTATGGTTGTGTTAGTGTGGCTGTTCACTGTCGGAGTACATCTCCATTGTAATTTATATAAAAGAAATACCCATGAGGATGGCGTTTAAACACCAGTCAATCACATGTTCGTTTACTTATGTTGTTTCAGATTTACTCCAGATTTTACAATGTCCCGAATACGGCGTAGTTTATCGATTCACACAAGTCTAGGAGCCTCAGCTAACTACACTCTGCAGGCCACTGTCCCCCCTTATATGTTGGCAAAATGTTCTGCCGCTCTACCCAGACCAAACTGGGAACCTATACTGTATTACTGTACTGTCTCTATCACAGGATTTCTACTATTCTGTATCCTAGTAGCCGGCTATTTTGAGGCAGATCGCATTTTTGTAGGAGACATTCTGAAGAGAAAACTGCGTATGAGCAGTATACATTCTCAAGGATTTGATAAATGTAAAGTTTTTGATCTGAAATCTCTGGCCGGATTAACCCCACCGAAACCCCCACCAGTTCCCCCTGACAACACTAAGTTACCAACCAGTCCCACAATATCACTGCCTAAACCCGTCCTTCATCTTGCTAATGGACATGTGGAGCACCAGGACAAGAAAGGGGCATCATGGGCAGACTTTTTCCATAGCTTTCGTAAAGTGTTTTTATTTTTAAGGCGACCTCGTGACCCGAAGCTGTCGTCCATAAACAAACCCGAGACTAATGGTGCTCCAGTTATTGCTAGCCTCCCCACAGTTCAGTCTAGTCCCACTGCCCCTCCATCACATGTGCTTACAGAGGAAATCTGTGAGAAACCTAACTCAAACTCTAAAAACAGGAAAACTAAAGGTTTAAAACGTCACCAAACTGAAACAAACTCTCTGGATTCCTCTTCACAAAATGGTCTCAATAAAAAGACTAACTATAAAGAGGCAAATCATCGCCAGGACTCCGATCAGAGCCGTTTTGAAAAACAGTTAAAGTCTTCAAGTAACAAAGATAAACTTTCATACCTGGATTATGATCAGCCGTCTTCTCCAGTTTGGGACAGGCCAGACTTTGTTGTACCGTCTGCCAAGTCTGATAACAGTAAGTTTATAGGCCTACAATTACAAAATGGATTAATCAAATAAACCTACAAGAACAGGCTCTCTTTACCCCTCGGTCAATAATTCACCTAGGGGTATTTTGGTGTTCTTTTATCTATCTGTCCATATGTCTGTAGACGTTTTTGTTTGTAAACAGTTCAAGAGAACAGAATAACTTTCAACCATAAATTTGGAGTTATGGTACAATTTTTTGAGTTTGTGATCCCTATTGAAATTTGTACTGTAAAAAAAAAAAAAATTATGCACTGTTAACAGAAAAATCTTGCATAGTTATTTTTTTTGACTGTTGGTGTCCCTTTTGAATCCTATCACGGGGATGGTTTTTATGAGGTTTCCTACAGGTTTTGCACCATATTTAGTAAGAGAGTGTAAGAAGTGAGTAATCAGGCATCACATAAGTGAAATACCCTCCAGTATGTGGTAAACACCACTTAAACAAACAAACATTGTTTACCTTATAGAATTATTGAGTTATTGCCCTCGTTTTTATACAAATTTCTGATAAATGGATCGCAACGTACAGAGTTACCCCCCTTTTCATTATTTTCATATAAGTGTAATGGAATGAAACTAGTTATTAGTTTGAATGCCTTTTAAAAGTTTATGAAATCAGAAATAAACAAAACACATTTATCAATATTATTTTATAAATCTGTCTAGATAGCTTAGGGGTTAACATATTCATGTTTAAACCCTGGTCAAACCCAGCTCAAGGCAAAATAATTTTTTTAATTTTGTTATTTTTGTTGCAATGTTGTTTGTCTACTTGGAACCGTATGAGTAGTTTTGTCCCTGTTATAACATTTAGTTCAATTTATTTTCTTTATATGCAGTTGCCGACTGGACCCAATGCAACCTGGTGAGCCCATCTTTATATATGGTCACTCCATTGCAACAAGGGCTGGCCTGGGATCCAGACTCCTTTGAAACAAACCTCAAGAGACACCAAATTGTAAGGTTTACACGAGTTATGGAATTCTTATGAAAGTATGACTGTTTAACATTGATGTAAATAATGCATACATGTAGGCTGTTAGGGGGCTTTTAGGTACTCAAGTAACATGTAATACATCAGACTCTCGATACATTTTATATTGTAGTGGTTTAAAACTCATTTTTGTCCAGTTTTTCTTAAGTTCGTGAGTTTCCAAACATTATTCACAGAGAGGTAGGACTTTAAAGTAAATTTCTTCTTCTTTAAGTTCGGACAGTTATATAGCCACCATCGGCAGATGGTCTCTTCATGTGAGATTTAAATAAGGGGCGTTCTGGTTGTAAGAATCTGAAATACACAGATCACCAAGATGTAAAAGGGTAACTTGGGGTAATCCTGTTCCGCGATAAACAATGATCAATGCCCCGCCACAGCATGCGGTAAATCACTTCGATTAACTAGGTGAAATGTTCATTGGGGGAGTAGTAAATTTCGGACAGATAGAGGTTTACCTGATCATTTTCTAAAACTCCAATGGGCTGACCGAAAATTAGAGTGTCTGAATACTTAGAAAATTTACGGTATATAGATGGTGCAATCATAGGTGTACAAGCTGGGAGGGGGTGGGCTGGGAGTGGGCGTCTGGGTGGGGGTAATTGCTCTCCCAGATTTGGGCACCAATGGCTAAAAATTAGGGCAAAATAAAATTTCGAAACATTTACGGGCAATTAATTCACTCTCAATACTGAATTAGGCCAGTACACTTATGGGTGTTATTAGGATTTCTAATGGACCTGACTAGTGGAATTACCTTATCATGATCAGTGATTTCAGCATACACTCTACTATCCACACTGGCTGACATGAAATCTCCGTAGAGCAATGGTTCTGATGTTATCACTTCCTTTACATGAGTGTTAAAATCACTCTTCATTTTGGTCTGGAGGAGTGTTTTGAACCAGTTTCTGTCTTCATCGTTAACCAATCTGTCCTGGAAAACACGACAACTCTCATGGTACCACAGACGGAGGATATCTGCCAGTGATTTCATCTTGAGAGGCTCAGCCATCAACATACCCTGGAATACCTTGGACAGATCCCGCAGGTTGAAGGTGTAGTGACTTTTGGCAGGTGTTGGTAAAAGTTGTGTTGTGATCGTATTGTACACATTGATACAGGTGGACACTAGCTGGCTACAGTGTTGAGACATACTAGCAGAGGCCTGATCTGTTTGAAATAAAACAATACGGAGAGTGAATAATATGCTTTCAGTAACATTTAAATTACAGGGTAGTAAATTTGCAAACTGGGTAAATTGTCAAATAGCAATTATGTTTGTACAGAGAACATTTTCTAAATGTTTGGCATTGCCTTGTGTTGATTTGTTTGATTGATTGGGATTTTACGCCGTACTTAAGGTTATTTCACTCATATGACGGTGTGCCAGCCCAATCATGCCAATGGGTGAAGGAAACCACCCCTGATGCCACTGGCAACAAACAATGATAAGATAATCACAGGACGCCACAACAGTTTCTTGTTGCCCCTTAGCTCCGAGAGCACCAGGCCTTGCGTTGACATCAACAAAAAATGACCATGGGAGAATCAATAAACAGGTCATCAAACATGTGTCCAGAGCAAAATGTTATCAAGGTTACAAAATAATAGTCACCAATAATATAATATAATAAAATAATTAATTTTGTTTAATGTTGCCCATCAAATATTTAATTATTTTATGGTTACCAGTTTGTGGACACCTTAACAAATACATGACATATAACAAGGAGGGAAGAACACTTTCACAAAAACTTACCACTTGGGTTAAACTTGACATCGACTGTGAGTGAAACAACAACAAAGACAAGTCAATACACAGAACTGTACAGCAAAATAGAAATAAAAAACCCAAAAACAACAGACAATAGAAAACACTATTCAAACAAGAGGTGAGTGTGACTCACTTAATCCCATCGACAGTACACTTCTCAGTATATGAGGTGTCATAAAAAGTGGAAAGAGTCCTTGTTAACTGTATACATGTGTATATTGAAAATGGACAAATGTGTTTTATGCCGTATTTTTATTATGATTGGAGGCTGTATAAAACTAAAGCTGTTATCCATAGGCTAACTAGTATCTATATCCAGGTACACCTATTTTTGAAAAGAAGTGTTGCCATGGAAATCAATTTTTTTTTTTAACGAAATGACCCTATTTTAAATAGGAACGAAGTCCAGTGTGAGATGAATGTGTTTGCCAAGTTTGAAAGCCCTATGTGAAGTGGTTTAGCTTATATCTTGTTCACATAGTCTATTATCCAGGTTTATCTATTTTTTTAAAGAAATGTTGCAATGGAAACCACAAATTTGATCGATATAAACCCATTTTCAATAGGAACGTTGTCCGGTGTGCGATGAATGTGTTTGTCGAGTTTGAAAGCCCTCTGTGAAGTGGTTTAGCTTATATCTGGTTCATGTGGTCTATATCCCGGTTAGTCTTTTTTAAACACCTCCGACTATTGATATTTATCATTTGGACATTTTCTGGACGTCAGAGTCCTTTACAAGCATTCACAATGTAGAGCGCACATTGCGACAAGTACTTGTCAGAAACCAACGCTTTGAAATGAAAATATAGTACAAATTGATCAAATTACTCACTTTAAACTGTCACTCAGGCTTTGAAGAAATATGATAAATGAATCTTCCACCTCCAAAAAAATTTCTTCTACAGTAAATTCCACATAGTTAGGAGTCAAGCTGAGATAAAAATTTTTCGACTCGGCTCGCATAAGCAAATGAATGATCTCTTGTGACCTCTTTCCAGGGTCAATACAGTAAAACCCGCACCAAATCAGAATGAAACGGGTTGTTCACAACAAAAAGAATACGACCGTAAACGTTTTGTAAACCATTTGGTCAGTTATATCTTGTTCAAGTCCTCTATACGGTTGGATGGACGAACGGACAAATTGCGTGACAACATAATTCCCTGACATATTATGCCAATGTAATAAAAAGACACATAAAAAATAACAACAACACGAAAAAGTTAAGAATTGCAGTGCCAATTTACATGTATGGACTTGATAGTGTTAAAATTAAACTATTTAGAGTGAACATCAATAGAATGCAAAACATGAATAATATTAATGATTTGAGGTTAAATGTATGTTATTACACACATAGTGAAAACCCTTGTGGGGAATAATGCCAATTTATTAAAACATAGAAACATTTGATTACATGAAACAAGGTAAAAACTAGTGATATCTAGATTATTTTTTTTTACTTGAAATACATTGAACATACCAAGCCATGATTTGAGAATGGTGGAAAAGATCTTCTGCATGCTTGAGTTTTCCATCTCTGCGAATGCGAGAAAGTTGAAATGTCTGAGCAGACGTGAGGTAACAGGATTACGACCCCCTCCTGGTGGACCCATCGCACATGCAAAATTCACATCTACTAGGTTGCGAAACTCTCCTGTCAATCAGAAATTGAAATTTTATGTATGATTAAAATTAGATTCTCACTTTTGCTCTTTAAAAACAGTCAGTGGGAGAGTTGAGTATCATAGAGTATACAATAATATATCATAAATTACACATGTGCAATAAAAATCAATGTTATTGCAGTTGGTACAAAATGGAAAAATACACGTAGTGTTACATATACTTGAACAAGAATCGTAAGCCGGAGTTTGAAAGGTTTAGATTAATTTTTTTAATATCACAATAACTGAGTTCCATTTGACATATTGGTAATTGGTAACCTGTTGGGTTGAGTGAAAATGATACTATATACAAAACAAAACTACGATATTAATTTTCTTTACTCGTTTAGATATTTCTTGTAAAAATAAAGAAGTCGAGTAGATTTACCAATCATATTACTGATAGAGAGACTACAATGTGAAACAAGGAATTTGAAACAGAACAACACATTACAATGTCTGATTCTTGACATCACACCATATTTTGTATTCAAAATAATCCTTTGTTTGTTTCTCGCTGTGATGTATTGCCTCTGGTGCCGAGGATTGAAACAATGGTTGACTAACTTGTACAATATGTAAGAATTGTTGAATGTTCACGCCACAGCCAAACTGAAATATGGCTGAATGTGGCATAAAACAATACTCAATCAATCAATCAACCTTTGTTGGATAATTTGTTTGTGGTGCTCTATCGGTAAATATGTACTTTAAATCAATTGATTTCGCAAAGGTTTAGAGCTCAAAACAAATAAATGGTCTTGATTTTTTAGGACACTCGACAAGGAACATATCCATGATTTAAAGGTTGAACACTGAATAGTGTTTCGATTAAACATACATTTTCAACATTGAATATATCACAAAAGTGTATCATGTAGGTTTTGTAAATCAATATGACTTTAAGTTGTTTGAAAAACTTTTCATTTTAGCGTCTAAGCGCGGTTGAACTTGTTTTAACTTAATAATGCTCTTACTTTATGTACACTAGTACATCATGAATATTCAACATATTCATTGATCTATTATCGTTAAGAGACTGTGAAATGGAATAAATGACGGTTTAGTAATATATGCTTAACATAAAGTCCTGGGTCATTGCCAGAAGCCATAACCTCCGGATCGAATCAGAGATTAGTGGATAGCAGGACTTACAAATACGAATAATTGACCGATTGTTTAGAGACATAATACTCACTCAAACTTATTCACCGACTTTTTTGGAACGGCTATTAAAGCGTTAATATTTGCATACAATTTTAATATTGATTTAAATGTCCACATCCGACAGAAATCATTCGGATAATTTTTAAAAAATGAATCCTCGATTTTACACAAACTTAACGGTGTAAACTAGAAACCCAAAAATGATTATGTTGTTTTTGTGCATTGTGTTAATTGCAATTTCAACGCCACTTTTACTATTATATTGCCAACATAAAATTGCTACGACAATAATCCTGATGTTTATCAGGTTCCTTGTAAAAATAGATGATGTTTTTTTACAGACCGCAAAGTAAACAATTTTCCGTTTCTTTTCTCTTTCCCTCAGACACAAACAATCCGTTGGTTTGTTGGATTTCAAATACCTAAATATGGACAATTTTAACAATAGCAGTACTGTTTCTGAGAGCTTGCGGACTTATCGATCCTGGTTATTTTGAGCATAATTTGTTTTATCCGAACAAATACGCATGGACCTAAGGGTCAATTGGAGTGTTCATGGTATCTATGATGAGGTTGTTTGCAGCCGGATATTACTGTAGGGAGAATACAACCATAGCCTTAGCACATCCGCACTGGTAGCCCCGACAAATGCAAATAACTGTTTTGTTTATATTAATGCAAATATTAGGACAAAGTTTATAGTATTTGAATCAATATCAGCTGGATTCCAACCAAAATATGACTAGCAACAAATATAGTAAGAAAAACAAAACAACACAATTTATTGGATGACTACATGTAAGTTCTTTCTCTCCGTTTTATTTGTTTTTTTAAAAATGATTTTGAGGTATTTCCATCACATGATTTCGTGGTACCAATGATTTGCTAGTTTACCGTCGGATGTAACTGCGGGGAGAAGACGATGGTAACTATGGTATATATTTTACAGAGAACCAGACGGAACATAGTATAGGAAAATATTAACATGTAAAACGATAACGGGACGGACAATCATAACAATCACAAAGGTGAAAATGTAGCTTTGTATTAAACTGTGTTTTTTAGAATTGCTTGTTCTGATGTATGATAACTTTTGGACATCATATTTATGTTTGAAAAATAAATTCGTGTATTGTGTCGTCTTGTCTGGCACAAACCTTTCGTCGAATTGCGGTTATTTACGGTGAATGGCCTTGGTTGATGCACACATAGATTATTCAGATCGAGGATAGAATGTTCTTTGAAAAGTTGTGTATTGCTCGTTGTGGCTCGTTGATAAGACACGCGTGAATAATTAATCGTATCAAATCAGCTGAATGATCTTAATTCCAATCAAACGTCAATTCACCAAGATTGCTGTCAATGCCTGACAGTCGAAGCTCACGGGTGATTAACCAGGCACTACAGATCGGTAAACTGATGTCGATAAATGCATGATTAGCTATCAAAATGTATACAACACTTACCCTACATATAAGGTGAACAGACAGAAACCGATAGCGTAAATAGTTGGTATAGAATGACTTAAATAATACAGGTTAATAAGTAAAAGTCAATCCAATTATATCTGCCCATTGAATTTCTCTTACAATCAAGAACGCATAATTAAGTTTTTAGTAGAATCAATGTCAACAACAGGCCTATGAGATGTTTCACATGATGAACAATTATGATATCCTGAGTGTACAAATCAAAAAGTAATTTAAAGCGAAGGCCATACCATTTATCATCTCCTAGCATTAAACCGTCTAGTATTGACTATTATAAGATAACACAGGCCCATAACAGAAGCCAAAACCGCCGGATCGAATCATTGGTTTGCAGTCAACAGAACCGCAAGAAAAGATATTGCTAAAGTGAGTAACAGATGAAAGTTGACCACATACCAATATTTCAAATATTAATTCTTCTTGTACATATACATTGTCTACCGTGCGCAAAAGAAGATATAAGTGTTCCGTTATCTGAACAAACACAGGAAATATTGGTGTTCATAAATCTGAACAAACAAAGACAATATTTGCGTCTCCTTATCTTGACATAGTCTATAGTGGTCTTTACAACGATCACACCATGTATACCAGATTCTCTTACGACAACAACACCCGATGCGTAACTTGATTTAGTAGTATTTAGAAGTTAAAGTATAACATATCAAGACAGTATGAATTTTCTATTCCTGCATTTTTTTTTTATCAATCATCGTTTTGAAGCTAGTATCAAGCTTGAAAATGGTGCAAGTATATGCACTGAAACGTCGCTCGATAATAAAATCCAGAAGTTTAAATTCCATATATTCCTGTCATGTTACCCAATGCACAGTTCATATATTGCTCTTCGTAATATATGCAGTACGTATACCATATGTTACACAGCTGGTCGTTTTAACTAACCACGCACATAGTAATATTTCACGTAGAATATCTACAAATCGGTTATATTTCCAACATTTTAATATATGGTCAACAAACATGGTAGAAGTCATATTTGAAGTCATAACAGTGCTGAACCCCAATTACATTAACCTTTAGGCGACCAAAATAAGCACAAAAATATATATAATGAACAAAAAATGTTTCGCAGTTAAATCTTCCAATTCCATAGGAACACACGTGTCATATTAAAAATCAGATAGCCCAGAGACATTTTAGAAAATTGGTAGCCTTGCTGCAAATTGCACAGAGACAATTTCAACAATATGCTTAGTGAAGCACATCTGAATATTGCCTGAAGATATTTTATCCGTTACTGGGTAATTTTATCCGTCACTGGGTAATTTTGTCATTTATTTGACCAAAATAACTCAAAGGCAAACAAATTATTCTGCTGACAATTTTTTTTAAAAGTCAGGTCAATAGTCCTACCCGGTAAAAAAGTGAAACGAAAATACAACATTGTTATACAAACGTGGAATGTTTTTCTGATAAATTGCAAGACCGTCATACAAAAATGAACAATATACAGTAAATTTAACAAGATTGGCATTTGAATGTACTTTTTTTATACAAACCTAATCGGCGAAAGCATAAGACCTATAGATGATTGTGTTGTTATGGCAGAATATAAAGACCCTCAAATTGAAATTTTAGCGATGCATTTACTTTTATATTGCCGACATAAAATCGCCACAACACACCTGATGTTTTAAAAGTAACCTGAAAAATAACCGACGTCCCTTTACATGTCATAATGTAACATATAGTCTACACTATATCATTTTATTTTCACATTCCTCGCGACAAAAAATTCTGTAATTTGTTTGCTTGTCTATAGCTGATTATGGAAACTTTTTAAAAGAGAAATAATGTTTGTAGGAGCTTACGGCTTTATCGATCCTGGTTGTTTTCAGTATAATAGTTTTTATCTGAACAAATAACCATGGGCCTAAGGGTCAGTTGGAGTGTTCCTGATAACTATGATGCGGGCGTTTACAGACGGATATTACTCTTGGGGGAAAAACGGCCATAGCCTCGGGACATCTTTTATAGACGACCAGACAGAAGCAAATAACTATTTTATTTATATCAAGGCAAATATTAGGACTAACAATAAACAGTATTTGTACCAATACCAGATGGATTTCAATCAATAAATGAATTGCAACAAATATTATACAACAATAATATAAAATAAGTTTATATGAGGACTTCATGTTTATTTTTCTGTTCACTTTTAATATTGATTATTTATTTTCAAGATACTATTGCTGAGCAGTTTTTAAAACAGGAAAAATTGCAGGGACAACACGATATTAACCTCGGTAGATTAAAAAGAGTATATACGAAGGAAAATACATGCATCAGATGCATAATTTTAGAGAAGATATGAAAACAGTCGCGAACGCGTGAATTTAGCTTATGTCTAGTGCTATCTTTCTGGAATGAACTCTTGCTCAAATGACAGTATAGCATTGTGATATGCCTTGGTTTGTGTCCAAACTATTTTATATTCAGAACGAGGATAGCATTTTTCCTAAAAAATCTAGCTATTGCTCGTTGTGGCTCGTCGATAAGACAGACATGAATGCTTAATCGTATCAAATCAGCTGAAAGATCTTTATTAAAATCAAACGTCAATTCACCAGGATTGCTGTCAATGACTGACAGTGGAAGTTCACGGGCGATTAACCAGGTACTAACTAGACAGATAAACTGATGTCGATAAATGCATAATTGGCTATGGAAATTTACACAACACTTACCCTACATATATAGGTCCAGACAGAATTCGACCACGTAAATCATTGGTATAGAATAACTTAAATAATATAACAGATTAATATGCAAAGGACAATCTTTTCAACTGTTCCAATTCAACTTCGCACACAATTACAGAGATATAAACTTTAATTAAGTTATTGCTAATGAAAGTAACAGAGTTGTTTAAGGGCGTTAGGGAAATCATAGCAGTGCAATATTGTACCAAATACTAATACTCCATATATTAGTTCTTTGTACATATACACTGTCTATTTGTATATACAAAGATGATATTGACGTTCACTTATCTGACAAAGCAAAGATAATATTGGTGTTTTCTTATTGATCGAACTTAGAGGATATTGGTGTTCCCTTGTCAGAACAAACAAACATACTGGTGTTCCTTTATCTGAACAAACAAACATATTGGTGTTCATTTATGTAAACAAACAATCATATTGGTTTTCCCTTATCTGAACAAACACACATTGTGGTGTTCCTTTATTGGAAAAAATACATCGCACCTAGGTCATTTCCGTCTTCTCCGCCTTGGTTGTTACCAAGACCTAAACTCCTTTTTGATCTTCGTGATCAAAAGAAGTCGGAAACATGTCCGCTTCTTTTCTAGCAGAGATTTGGTGAGATTGGGGATGGTTATGAAAACCACTCCTTTTTTTGTACACCGATGGCTCGAAGATTGAAGACAGGGTGGCAGCTGCAGCTGTACGGCTGCAGCACAGTCTCCTGTATGAAGGAATTGTTCGACAGCATTACTGGCGATGTTGTCATCGGATTTCTTAAACCAATCGGTGTGTATCACAACTTCTAATTTAAACCTATTGTTATTGGAATATTTTAAAACATATATGTTCAATTTTTACATCTGAAATGAAAATGTTATATTCCTTGACATATCCAATTTTTAATACTGATGTCCGTCCTTTTCAGTTTATTTCATTTCTCTTTTTGATGTATGTAACCTCTAGTGCTGAAAATTGGAACAATGATTAAACTAACCTGTGTGATATATAAAAATTGTCACGCCAAAGCGTAGCTGATAACCGCTGAATGTGACGTAAAACGCCAATGAATCAATTATCTAAACAAACAACCATAGTGGTGTTCCACTATCTGAACAAACAATGACAATATTGGTGTTCCCTTATCTGAACAAACATGGTAGTGTTTGTCAATCTGGTGATACAGAAAAGAAATATTTATCAGATTCTTTCATAAAAATAACACCCAATGCATAACTTTATTTTCGTCGCATTTAAAAGCTGTATGTATAACATAACAATATTATATGGATTGTTTGATTGGGGTTTTACGCCGTACTTATGCTTTCTCACTCATATGACGGCGTGCCAGCCCAATGGGTGGAGGAAATCACCCCCGACGCCACTGGCAACAAACAATGACAAG
>JAUELC010025731.1:0-12987 GCA_031471745.1 Cryptochiton stelleri
CTAGTCAGTAATGATATGTCAAATTGATCCATGTAGAACAAAAATCTAATTTTATGCAACTTATGGTTCAATGGAAAATGGTCAATAACATGGAGATTCAATGGTGTTTACATTCACATCAACTGGCATTTTACTTATACAACAACATTGATATGCCGGTGTTTGGTGTAAATAAGGAAGAAACTTCGCTTAAACATGTATAACACAGAGCAGATAACCTTTGTGTTAGTTAATTTATAGGGGATTAGTAAAAAATATTGATGAAAATGAAATCTCAAATTTTCACAAATAAATAAACAGGACATAAAAACTTTATTTTTATTATAGATTTTACATTAAATAATGGGATTGCCTAACAAAGAAAAGTATCTTACCCTAAATTAAATCATATATACGGCGATATGCATCTACTTTGTACTAATATATGTCGATTTACTGTGAATGGATTCAAAAGAAGTAATAGAATATAGCGGGGATGTGCTTAGAATATAGACTGTATTCAAAAGTAGAAACATAATGTGTCAAAATAAATTCTAGCTATAACCATGGGGCCAATTTTCCATCCCTATATGTCCGAAATAGGATTAAGATATTTTCTTGTCTTCGCCATTTTCCTCGTCGTATTATTAGCTTTAGATTTGGCACCCTTAAATCTATTATACGAGAACGACAAGGACGTATATAATGTAATTAACACGATCTGTCATTGGTAGACTGGTTTGTTTCTCAAACTGCAAAAGCGAACAGCATTAAACAGTGTGATTACAGCAGGCGTCTTCGGTGAGTATATAATTCACTATTAGAAAGAAGGATTCTACTCCTCTTGTAAATGTTTTACTTGTTATTTGCCCAATTATGGACACACAACACCATACATTCTGAGTTAAACGTACAAATTTAGATTCTGCATGCAATCTTCAAACTGTATTTCAAACTGACATGCATACAAAGCTGCGCATTGCAGTTGGACGCAGTCAGATTGTCTTCAGAAACTGCGGGCTATTTGCTTCTTCGTTCCCAGTCCAATCTTCTTTCAGTCCGGCCTGTACTTTTCGTTCAGTTATGCCTTGAGGCCAGTGGTCTTATATTGGACATTATCCCCCAGCCCTGACAGGGACCCTGTAATCCCTTAAATTGTTTACATTTCAATATATAGCCAAGACCCGAAGGGTACAGATGCCACTATCGTTATCCAGGGAATCTTTTACAATCCGAAAGATAAAACAAACAAAAAAACAATCGCTTTCACTTAATGTTGGGGATGTTAGCCCTCAACTCATCACGTTTTTGTTCACAGAAAAAGGTTTTCCGTCTCTGATATGCATTTATTTTCGAATTGCGTCCAGTTGTTATTGTCATTAATAACGTATGACATAATGGTCAATGTATATATCAACCGTTTGTATTCATCAATAAGTAATTGTAATATATTTTGAACGCATCCTTGCTATAGAGACAGCTGGACACTTCGAACTATAAGTATAGCCATATAGACACTTCCTGACAATTGCCTTTCTGTGCAATAATGGAGATCTGCCGCTGTTTACAACTAATGAACGGATTGGTTTGAATAGTTTGAAATCCGTCGTTCTGCTTTGCCCAGATGTCGTGGCATTATGAACTGTTCCCCTTCTCCTTTTTGTTAGTATTATCCACGATATTTGTAAGTGATAATTCAATGTCTTAAATTAGTTACATCCCACAATACATTAGCCCCGAGAGCGATACATGCCAATATCGTTAGTTATTGTATAACAAAATGAAGAAAAATAAACAGTATGCCTTCTTCTATTTATGTGAGTCTACACCGTAAATTATCCTACATGTGATCGATTGCTATTATGATATGTCCCTCAGACTGGTTTGGCTCAACGGTTCGGCCTCATCAATACAGATATAATCTATTCAGAACGTTGATATTGGTCCCCAGCTGTGCTCACACTTTTCTGTCAACGTTGTATTTACCTATGACAACCGTTTGTCCTGTCAATGAATTCTCATATTGGACGTGATGTTATAATCAGTGATCAATGTTTATAGCATTTTCTGCAAATGTGCATATACGCATCTTGAATTGCACTAATGTGGGTGTATGTAAATGTATGTAAAATTGTTTGGATGCGAGACGGTGATTGATATCGATGTGATGTTGACGTTAATTGAAAACCCTTTCTAAGGTAATATAATTAAGCCTACATAGCATACGTTGCCAAAGATTAATTGCATTTTGCTTTGTCTCTTTCTATTTAAGTCGAATCCAAATACTATGTTTGTATACTCTAATGCGATCAGTTACACCAACGTGTACGATCGTCCGGGATCGACTGGTATATCAACCGTCTTTGAATGGAAATATTATTTCATAATAATATTTTGATAATCTCAATAAACACAAATGTTTGCCCGTCCTTCAATACACAGGGTTTAAAGTATGAAGACAAATTACCACAATAAGCATTGCTTGATGAATACATGTGTGTGTGTGGATTTTTCTCTCTCCAGATCGAAACATCAACATCTATTATTGCAATGGCAATATGGTAACAGAGGGTTTAGGATTACTAAGAGAACATCAACAGATCATAATTCTCAGAAAGCCGTTTGTAATATTTTAGCTTTATGAGTGCATGACCAATTATTCGCGAAAATGAACCAAAATTCGGTGCATAGTTCTATTACCAGTAGTTTCTTTGTGTATTTTTTTTCCCCATAGACACAGCTAGTTTCAGCTTATGATTCCAATTTATGCTCAGATAGCGTTCTCGTTCAAAATAGTTCATTAAGTGATCGTTGTTTTCTGGATAAGGCAATATTACGAGATTAACACATTAGATGTTCAAAGTCCTTATTTTCCCCAAAAAATAAAAAAAAAATAAACAAGGATATGAATTTAGGCTATGTATAGACTATAATTAGGATATCGATGAATTCTCTTCAGACACAACCCCAAGAGCCCATTTCAAAATGGCACGCTGACAAGCAGTACATGTATGTTTCCTTGTATTCCTGGAAACATATTGTGAACAGAAACTAAAGAAAATAAAAATAGAAAGCATTTAACCAAATCTGAAGTTTCTATACGCTGCCCTTACTTTTTACCTTCTCTAGATGTATATAGGTTGAACATAACTCGAGATTAAGATCCATTGAAAAAATAATTAATTCTGAGAGTTTATCGAGAAAATGAGATGAGTTTTTTCTTAGTTATTCGTAATCCCTGTGCCAGTGCAATTTAGAAATAAATATAGATTATGAAACTTTTCTCTGTGTATGAAATTCACCCATCCGTTCTCCCGCTCACGTTGGCATAAATGACAATACAGGAACGAGTGAATGCAACACCGTAACTTCTTTCACATGTATTAATTTCTTGAAATATACTGCTATATTTTATCAGGTTACAAAGCCGTTTAGGCAAATGCTCTCTGCATCGGCAAAATGAAGAGAAAAACGCCGCCTAAAATCCATACAAAAGTTTAACTGCAGTAACTCTACACTAACCGTGGTCTTGTTCTAGTGTGCCCTCATTTAAACACTTAACAATGTCGTCAAAAAGTCGGGACGGACAGAACTGATTTACACATGGTTACGTGGTGAAATATTGCTACAGACCAGAGAAAAGCTAACACATATACAGGCAGTAATCTTTGTTTTCTATATCTTACGTAGATCTAAGCTGTTA
The DNA here is from genome assembly GCA_031471745.1 of Cryptochiton stelleri. Classification (NCBI taxonomy): domain Eukaryota; kingdom Metazoa; phylum Mollusca; class Polyplacophora; order Chitonida; family Mopaliidae; genus Cryptochiton; species Cryptochiton stelleri. The sequence goes on from JAUELC010025731.1 coordinate 3,683, forward strand.
ATTGAATTCATACACATGTTGCATGATCCATAAGCTTTACTCCATTATACATATTTATGGAACGAAAACGACGAACCTTTTCACATGTCTATCTGAAGAGCGTAAATGTGTCGCAATTTTGGCACTGCCGGACTAGTTAGAAATGATGACCGCAATCCATATAACAATTAAAACCCCTACAGTCTTAACCAGTATTTAGCTTATGTTGTGTTTGTCTGCTTAAAAAAATGTGGGTTTTTTTTCGCTTATAGTACGATTTTGCTTACATATAATGTGGTTATTATAAGCATAAGCATGCACTTGTAAACACAAACATGCAGGCCGTATGGTAGATCTAACCAAGACTCAATCGGATAAGATTTCATGCACTAGCAAACTTAATGACATCAGATGACTTTTTTTCTTTGACCGTATTAGTTTTTGTTCCCCAAGTACACACAAAGTGTTTTTTTTTTCTTCTATAATTTGTTTTTCTCCTATATGAATTATATACATATATATATATATATATTGTTGGGCCTATAACCCAAAGGTTCAAGGTTAGAATCCCGGTGGGGGCACGCACTGTTTTCTCTTTTCATTTATAAAAAATATATATATATATATACTGAGACTAAGTGACCTTGGTCTATAGGATTTCCACTGATAACATCTTTCCGTGCGGAGCTAGAATGGTCTGGGGAACATTAAGAGTAAGCTTGGTTTAACCATTATAGACTTGGCACAGAGGAAATTATTCGCCGTACATAAAAGCCGACGACTCTGAGAAGAAAAACCGTTTGGTAAAAAGCAATGTGTGCTAATGTGTTGACGAGGTGAAAGCGTGTTTGCAATCGATGTTAGCGAAGAAAACTTGTGTCATTGTTTTTTTTTATTCATGACAGCTAAATTTACTCCAGGCAATATATGTCAGAAACATATCTTCTACACAAGTACAAAAAGGCAAAACTATCACATTTGAATGAAATAAATCCGTACAATACCACACGTAAATTAAATAATGCTACTCACCAAACAGACATAGCCAGATTGATGAGAAGTACAGCGGTATCCAAAGATGTGAGATAACAATAAATCCCATAGCACGTCGCGAGTAGTATCAATGACAGTGTAATGGATGAGCAAGAGGAAGTGCTGGCAGGCTGAACGTTTATGCCTGTCATGCGGTGCAGAGAGAGGCTTATTCAACACGGCCTAACTACGAGACTGGTACACTTTCTTCATTATGGGAGCAGCCTGTTAAAAACACATCATTCCTTATTTTAGGTATACGTAATGCCAGGTTGTTTTAATGAATTATGAAGAGTGCCTCTTTTGCTTGAGACTCAACATTTTCCTAGCTGCTCTGTTTCGTCTTATTTTGCAGTCTATAGGTAACTCGTCTATTTTACAACGTACTGTTTACAATCATCGTTATTTTTCACACTTATCCGCTCTTTCCACTATTTAATCATATTTCTCTTGATTATCCTCGAACTATAGAGTACGGAAGGAAATGCTCGTCCTCAGGTATTTTACTGAAGAAATCGGAGAAGCTGATCGAATCGGTTTGCACACCGCGTACCGGTTTTGAGTTGGAGTTTTAAGACATTAGTGCAATACCATGGTCTTTTTTTTCTTCTTGTTTTTTATAAACGAAAACATGCGCAGTTGTGTGAGAGCTAATTTTTCCGGGGAAGACAGAAATTCCAGACTGTTTTTTGTTGCGATATACAATGAGAGAACATGTTAATTTAGACAATTAACACTGAGATTAGAGAGTCATTTTTCAAGCAGTTTCTCTGACACAGATACCAAATCAATAGTCCTTTAATAAAAAAAGTGTTTAAAATAGACGTCTGGAGTATGATGATATTTCTTTTGGTTTAATTATTGGTTGGTATAATGAGCCAAATACCATTGATTCAGTCTAGGCAGTCATGCGAGTTGAGACCACACATCCACTAATGAACACAATTATCGAATCATTAAACACAATTATCAACGCATCCGTTCCGAAAGCAAATAGACATTTCATCTGATCAAAATATATAAAATTGGATATTTTACACAGAGAATACAGTAATGTGAACATCAATTTATCATAGTACTTGACTATTTCAGTCATCATTTGTTTTTGCCACATAACAAACGACGAACTGCTTGTATTTCGTTATACGGCCATTTGTTGACGATTTACTAAAGTTAAATATGTCATTAAATGAGTCCAATTTGTACTCAGCCATATACTGTAAAAAATGAAAATGGGTATAAACATGCGCAAGTATTATGTAACAACCTTGTAATCATATAGTTAATGGTTAGGTTGTCCTCACTTTAATCTGTCAAAAATGTACTGGTGGTTGGAATATGAATTCATTCTCACACAAAAACACACACAACCCGGATACTTATTAATAAATGTGAAAGTCCTTCCTTATTATCCAATAGGAAAAACCTGGAATATTAAAAAAAAAACTTAGGTCTAATTGTTTATTTTTAAAAACAATAAGGTTAATGGTGTACTGCGTTTCGCATCCGCAAGACGATCAGTTCCTCTGGATTGACTCCTGTCAACAGTTGCATAACATTATTCAGCGGATATATAACACATAGTTTAACAGTTATACATGGAGTTTGTAATATACCAATTACTTAAACATTAATGAATAGTTTCCACATGTTACATCCTAATTCAAAATTGTCTTGTTTACAGCCTATGGCATAACTATTTGGTCGTATGTCTATTTTTTTCCTATAATTTGTTTTAAAGGTAGCTGATTTATAAATTGACTATTATGTATGTGTTGTTTACCTAACAAGACTATACAATATCAGTTCAGGGAGTCCCGTATGTCCAAAATAAGTCGACAGTAGTCTGTCAACGAGTCCAGACGGTTTTACATGATACACATGGTAAAAATAAATGTTCTTTAGCTTGATGTTCCATTTTACCACCAAATACATACCGATGTAGAATTTACATTAAATGTAAAACATAGTATATTTGTAGCTATTATTTTGTTTACAAATCTATATTAAAGCCACAAAAGGCTCGAGTCCAATGTGGTCACAGAGTGGTGGAAGTGATTCCAATTTTGTCAGGTGGTGAATTGGGTTTCACTTGTCCCCACCTTTGGACTTCACATTTTGCCTTTCCAACGGAAAAAAAATTACATCTCCTTTTTATTATTCCCTATTAAAACTTCGATGAATACATTTCAATTTAGATTGAGAGCATGCCCTAACTGCAATTACAACCCCAAAATACGTCAAATGATATAGGAGCAATCAGGTTCTAAACATTCGGAATTATGTTAACTATTCCTTTATGTAGGGTCCCTATTAACATGTATTTAGATTTTGCATTCGGAATGTGGAGTTTAGCTTAAAATGCTTAAAATGCACACACGTACAAACATAGCAATTTGACACTTTCAAGCAATTGTTTGGGACGTACTGTAAGGTTTACTTTCGATGGGCGTAGGACACGACCCTCCCCTCCCTCCCCCACCAAAATTGTTTCGTTTCAATATATCACGCATACCCGACTGTTGCAAATGTCACTATCGTTTTCCAGGCAATATTTTGTGTTCCAGAAAATAAATTTAAGAAATCAATAACACTATCTCGTAATTGTGTCGATGTTGAAACCTAAACTATCTTGTTCAATTGCATGTTTTCCTTATTTTGGGCAAGTGTGTCCCATGAATTCAGCTTTAATCGATTCTTAAAGAATGGCTAGTATAATTTAGTCATCAGGATGCTAGAGTAGCCGTTTATCATATCGGGCATTAAAATGAATCAGCGGTCGATGAATATTTTTAATCTATTTGTTCACAATACGTGTCTATCATATTTTCCAGAGCTCATCTTTGTTATAGATAGAGCTTGACATGTTGCGCTACAAGAATAGCCCAGGGACACTTCCTGGCAATCGTCTGTCTATGGCATACACTATTGTCATTAACAAGTAATTATTGGATCGGTTTTGATCTTAAGTATGTACTGGTCGTTCAGTTTTAACCTGAGGCCACTCGTATAGTTATAACCCATTTCGACGTTTCTCCTTTCGATTCTTATCCTTGAGATCTGTTGGTGACCCCTTACCATCTTGTATAAGTTTCGCCGCAGTACATGTACATTAGCTGGCGCCGAAGGCTACACATGCCAATACCGTTTGTTTTATAATCCAAACAATGAACAAATCAGTATCCATTCTTATATTTGTGTGGATTTAAACCATATATTATCCTGTGTTTGTGAGCAATTGTCACTCTTCACTGTCCTTCCGATAGGTTTGTGCTCGCCAGCTCTGCAATCAATAGGGATTTTATCTCTTCTGACTGTCGAATTTAGTCCCCAGTGGTTTGAACACTTCTCAGTCAATGTTATATTTAGCAAATCCATTATCGTAGCAGTTATTATATGTAAGGCGAGAAGTGATCCACAGTGATAAATGTTTATAGCATCCGCTGCAATCAAAGTGTTGATTTTATGAATACACATTTTGGTCGCAATTAATGTGGATGTGTGCACGGACTGGTTTCGATTAGTATACGGGGTTACATGTTGATATGGTGTTCAGGGTTGCATGTTGATATAGTGTTCTATCAATTGTTATCTCTTTTAAGGCACTTTAATTAAGACTACATCGCATGTAATCCCCCGAAACGGACTTTCTATTTTAGTAGTAGTAGTTCCCTGATAGATTTTGCTCTCAACAATACAGTTAACAGCAGCTTTTGATTATCTGAGTTTATGCCCAGAGAGAATTGTAACTCGAAATATTTCAGTAGAGACCCCGTTTGGAACACTAATACAATACTATAAGAATTACCGTAAATTATGTTATGAATAATAAATAGCATATACAATAGGTGATAGTTAATTGTAAAAAGTCACTTAAAAATAACTCCATGAGCAGATTTCCATATCAAACGCTGAGAAACGGTGATTACTAGTATGCTTGGAAACCTATTTTGGCTAAATTAAGGGATGAAACAAACAAAAACGTCAATATATCTAATCAAAAAGTGTTCTATGTACGCTGCCTAATATACAAACGTGATATTTTCAACTATGGTAAGTAAAGATTTGTGAAAATAAAAACCTATTTAATATTGAAATTAATAGGCTGTAGGGGAGACTGGGGAAGTTTGGAACATGGGGTGTAGTGGGACAGGCCTTCTGCAGTATATTTTGTATTTGCAATTTGAATGATGATCTCATTATTGAGATGTTATCCTCTCTGTCAAAGCACAACAATGAAATACAGACATTTGGAGTGCAGTGTAAATAGTTTAAACTATGTAATTTTGCAATGTTTGAGTAAAAAATTGTATTGGAATGTTTTGTTCTCCAGGAGACTGTGTATATGTGCCTGTTTTTTTTACTAAGCTTGCACTTACTTAATACTTGAACACTTTACGACTGCCAACTTTAGAATATCTCGCCAGTGCATTTGTTTTATTTTAAATTACAACAACATCAAGTTATGTAGTTATGGGGCTCACTGAGACATGTATGATCGGGCGCACTAAGACTACTTTAAAGTGATCAAGACAAAATGCACATTATTGTGAATTCGATAAGGTCATCAATCAACACACGAGTTGTTTCAGGGATAGGTTTGGGTTGCTTTTATGTGTGAAGTTTTCACATACTAGTAATACGTCAGTACAAAGAAGTTCTAAAGATTATGTTGAAGATTTTCTGGTTTAGTCAATTGCTTATAGACATTTCTGAAGTTGGTTTTAATCGTATATAATTGTAATAAAGTTTTAGAATAATTGGCAAAGCAACAAGAGAATGCTGAGGATTGACATAAAGCCCAATTTTATTTCAATCAGGTCGTCCCAGTCTACCCCGATGCCTGCTCCATAGCACCCCGAGATCAGGGCGCATTGGGGCATTTTTCCAGCTGAAGAAAGTTTGTTCGAGAAAGGCAGTCTACTATTTTGTAATGCTTTAATTTGTAACTGAATAAAGTTCAATATGCATGGAAAATAACAAAAAATGTAATTCGGTTTCTCATTGACAGCATGGGCTTGTGAAAGGTGCATACAACAGAACAGTGTCCCAAACCTCCCCTAATACAAGGAAAAGGCAATACTGACGGAATCCGTGGCTATGATTTGATACCGTACGAATTAATAATGGATTTTGTTTTCTGTTCGTGAGATAAACAGCACCAGACATATCGACCTGTACATGATATCATACTTTTATCATGAACTTTAAACCAGAGAGGTATATGGTGACACATTCTACATACGATATAGTTGTATAATAAATTATTCTAACTATTTATAGCATATCTACGGAAATCTATGAAATCCACCCACTCCCTCTGAGTTGCCCTCTGTGTTGGAATACACGGCAATACAAGCACGAATGAATGTGACACTGTAATGCTGCTTCTTTAACATATAATAATTTATCAGATGACAAAGACGCTTAGGCAAATGCTCTCTGTATGTCGGAGAAACGAAAATAAAACAAAATCACCTTAAATAATCATTTTTTAACAGAATGAATGTCATTACGAACAGTGATCTTGTTACGGTATGCTCTTAATTAAACACTTAACGATGTGCCAACAGGTCGGGACACAGGGAATTGACTTAGGCATGGTTCTTTCGTGAACATTGCATATTGAACGTAGAAAATATAGCACGTTATCAGGCGGTTTGCATTCTTCTGGACCTCAAGTAGATCTTATTTGTGTGCGGAACTCATACACTTTTCGATAGTTTAATTCTCTATTCTGTCGTCATTTGCTATTTACTGCCAATGACAAATTTATGGAACAAAGCTCCAAGTATTCCTATATGTTAACTCGATGGGCGTTAATATGTTGCTATTTCGGTAATGCCAGTCTAGTTAGAAACCATCAGCGCAATGCATATAATATTTTTGTATCTATTTTAAAATAATGTAGGGTTATGTCGCTTAAAGTGCGGTTGTGCTTACATATAATTTACTTTTAGTAAACATACAATACCATTATAAACAAAAACATACAAGCGATATTGTAGATCTATTTAAAAACGGGTATGATTTAAGGCAATAGCATACCCAATGTAAGGAAGGTTTTTTTTTACATTTATTGTCCTTATTCGTTTCTTATAAACAAGTTCACTGCGTTTTTCTATGTCTTAATAAACAATTTTTGGACAATCTTTGCTTTTATTACATGAACTTGAATAGTTTGCCATAATCCGACCTTGCTCTATAGGATTGTATTCCCAATTTGTGACAGTTTTCCACTTGTTACATTTTTCCGTCCTGACGTAGTGTTCTGGGGAACATTACGAGTGAGCGTGGTCTAACCCATTATTATATCTGCACTCAGGAAACATTCATCACACGAAAAGCCGACGATTGCATCCGAGAAAACAGTTTTAGCAACAGCAAAGTGTACTTATGGGTAGATAAGATGAAAACATGTCCAAAAATCTATATAAACTAAGACAAAATATGTCAGTGGTTTTAGTTACATAGTCGTGGTATGATTTTATCTCTTTATATAGTAACAATCTGCTTCAGGCAAGATATGTCAAGTTAAAAGAGTTAGGAAAATGAATTTAAACAAAGTACAAGACCTAAAACAATTACATTTAAATAAACTCATCCCCTACAAGTGAAATTGAATAATGCTACTCACCAAAGAGGAATAGAAAGATTGACGAGAAGTACAGCGGTGTCCACAGATGTGAGATAAAAATAAACTCCATAGCGAGTCGCGAGTAATACCAGTGACAGAGCGATGGATGAGCCAGCGGAAGCTGTGGCAGGCTGAACGCTTGTGACTGTCATTCAGCTACAGAGCGAAGCTTATTCAACAAGGCTTAACCAGGAGACCGGTACACTTCCTTCATTATGGGAGCAGCCAGTTAAACACACGTCAATCCTCATTTTAGGGATACGTAATCTAAGGCCATTTTAATGAAGAACGTAGTCTGATTCCTTTGCTCAAGGCGTTCCCTGGCTGCTTTATTCACTTTTATTTCGCAGTCTAAGTAATTCGTCTATGACTGCGCGCTGTTCATGGTTATCGTTATTGTTCACACTTGTCCTCTCCTTTTACTATTGGATCTGATGTCCCCTTATTATAATCGACCTATAGGGCATGGGAAGAAACGGTCGTCCAAGAGGCATTTTACTTAGGAAAACGAAGAAACGGATCGACTGATATTGGCAGACTAAGTTACAAGCTAATTTGGTTCAGACTGATATCGACCAGTATGTTATACCGAGTCATATGTTACATAAACTAGTTAATGGAGTATCAAAATCGCCATTTCGCCACCATAATATGGCATATTTTCCAGAATGCAATCAAAAGAAGATGGTTTGATTGTAAGTCGATTCCAACATGTTGAAATCCACAATAATAATTCTTAAAGAGCTTAAACAAGAAGAACAATGGGTATTTGTCTCAATAAACTTTGCTTAGTTAACGTTCCATCAGACTCATTGTGTATCCCTCTTTGCATCCAGCATATCTGTTTAAGGGAACATTTTTTGGTGCAATAGCATGACCCTTGTTTTTTATGGTCAGATAAATAAGTAAGCTTAGTTGTCTGTGAACAGCTTTGACCAGCTAACACAGCAATTTTCGGAAGAAGTTGTACAAAAACAAACTTACGTTCAAACGTGAATGATAGTTTATAATAAGTACAACATTACAATTTACAATAGATTGGGTGTCATTTTTATAGCAGTCTCTGTGAAAACAGACGACACATGTTCATCAACATAATAAAGTTTTTTTTTTTCAAACTAACGTCTGATGGATTGTTGAACTCAAAAGATCAATTTTAACTTCATCTCACATGTAGACGGACGTATTAGTTTATCAACAAATGTTCTTCGTAATGAAATAGATTAAACATTGGCATATCAACAAACTTAAATACAAGTTGTATTTTAACTGCGGATCTTATGTCTACAATAATATTGTGTACTATCTGTCACACACTCAAGACGATCAGTTCTTCTGGATTGACGCCTGGCCACAGTCGGAAAATATGGCATTTGTATTAAAGAAAAACAGTAGTGTCTTTAAACTAAGCCCTGATTTTATAAAGGAGTTGTTTTCCTCCCTTCACGCTGACCTTTTACGATTGCATCAGCAACTGGTTGTTTAAGGGTATTTATCGAGATGGTTACCTTCCCTATCGATTTTCCAGACAAGCAGCACTGTGGCTTGGGTTCTCCCTGTCATAAAAAGCAAGTCAAATTGATAAATAAGTAAGCTTAGTTGTCTGTGAACAGCTTTGACCAGCTAACACAGCAATTTTCGGAAGAAGTTGTACAAA
>JAUELC010025951.1:0-12982 GCA_031471745.1 Cryptochiton stelleri
TGTATTTGAGATTTACTGGACTAATTGGCTTCATAGATGTGAAATGTATTTGAGAAGTACTAGACTAATAGCCTTCATACAGGTGAGATGTATTTGAGATTTACTGGACTAATTGGCTTCATAGATGTGAAATGTATTTGAGAAGTACTAGACTAATAGCCTTCATACAGGTGAGATGTATTTGAGATTTACTGGACTAATTGGCTTCATAGATGTGAAATGTATTTGAGAAGTACTAGACTAATAGCCTTCATACAGGTGAGATGTATTTGAGATTTACTGGACTAATTGGCTTCATAGATGTGAAATGTATTTGAGAAGTACTAGACTAATAGCCTTCACACAGGTGAGATGTATTTGAGAAAGAATAGACTAATATCCTCCACACAGGAGAGATGTATTTGAGAAGGACTAGACTAATTGCCTTCATAGATGTGAGATCTATTTGAGAAGCACTAGACTAATTGCCTTCATAGATGTGAGATGTGTTTGAGAAGGACTAGACTAATTGCCTTCATTCAGGTGAGATGTATTTGCGAATGACTAGACTAATTGCCTTCATACAGGTGAGATGTATTTGAGTACTAGACTAATTGTCCTCATACAGGTGAGATGTATTTGAGAAGGACTAGACTAATTGCCTTCATAGATGTGAGATGTATTTGAGAAGGACTAGGCTAATAATCAACAATAACAGGCAATTGATATACCAGGTATACATACCGGGGTTACACTTAACGCCGGCATCATGGGCGTGACTTCTGCAAGCTGAACTGACAGAACCAATTCCTTTATTACTGCATTGTAAAATGTTAGTCTCTGTTCCCAGACAGCCGAGGCTATCGAAAAACACAGTTCCTATACCGCGGCCGTATAACGATTTGGTGAGGGGAAGGCCTCCAGGTCTGTTGCAAAAGAGACAATAGTACCTTATACATGTTGCCTTTCTTGTAGAATTAACAAGAGATTCACGGTATGGGTGCACATGTTCTATTTAAGAAAGACAATACATAGTCCATTCATACGTCCATATATATGTGCAAGTTTCTTCACAACAAACTACAAGTATACAAACAGTAAGATTAGAGACGGGTTAGAGCTTCCGCATCGTTATCACAATATCCGGGATTAGAAACCCAGATGGAAAAAGCTGCTTTTAGAAGCCGAGTAAACAGTACACATTCTGAGTACACATAGATGCATGGTGATTCAATATTTCGATTTATTTTGAAACTATTGTAAAGAATCCTTGACAATCGTCTTAAAAACCCAAATTATTGCAGAGGAGGTATGCATCGTGCCTCAGTTCATTTTATCTACCATGAAAGCGGTAAGAATATAATGGAAAAACATATATAAAAAAATAAATATAAACAAGGAATATAAATTGTAAGAATTTTATATAAAAATATAGATCTTGAGCCATAGTCAAGAATGTTGTTTCCAATTTTTATTTTCTTGTAATGCCTTCGGAATCTTTATTCGATCCCGGGAGTACTTTGGATAGAAGTACTCGCTCTGCGACAAGGAGTGAACGTCGCCAGCAATGTCGCTTAACAATCCGCGCCGATTGCACTAAGGGTTTTTACTTAAGTCAAATTTATTAGATTTACCAAAATATTGTAGTTGTCACTCAACCCATTAAGTATTTGGACATTCTAAACCTCGTCTCCTCCAGGTGATAATTGAATGTATATCTATATGTCCCCCCCCCCCCCCTTTCGGGATTCGAACCCGGCACATTTGGGTTACAGGCCCACTACTCTACCGACCGAGCAACAGAGGCTACATCACATAGAACTGCTTCGTGGAATCTGATCCGAGACAATTACGAAGGGACATGGATATCGCGTGTTTTGTTCACTCGTCACAGTAGTTTTACCTCCAATTAAAATGTATCTTGCATTCAGTTTGGCACGAGTGCCTGTTCCATGATAATATTAAACTTGGAATCAATTTAATCTACACGCAAAACATCACAACTCACCTGTAAGATCGTTATAGTTGTACAACACGAGCTGCATGGGTGAAGTATGTTGTGACGTCACGTCACTAAATTTACCATAAGATAATAAATAAGAAAATGTGGAATGAATGAACCCTATCTGATTAAACCCCGTTCTTAGTGGCTCCCCGGCATTGTGTTTTCGCATTTTGATCTGGTATAATCCCATACCAAACGGCATTTAACAACGATTGTCGGATGACGAAAAGAGTTAGTAGAAAATAAAAAAAACTTACTGGGTGAAACCAAGCTCTCGGCAAACAACAGCTGCGTCTTTTTCATCAAAATTTGTGTCACAAAGAGTTCCTACAGTATTGTTGAACCTGATCGCAATACGGCCCTGTGTGGTATCTGGTCCTTGGACAAGGCTGAGTATGATAGGAAAAGCTACAATATATAAATTAGTTTGTTCGTTCAATTAGTGTTTTACGCCATACTCAATAGTAGTTCATTCATATGACCGCGGTGTACTCCAACAGTAAACAGCCATTCTAACACAGCCATGCAAATGAGAAGTGCTATGCTATCTTGGAAAATGAATGTTCCTCCATTTCCACTGACAGAATGTTATTCTTAAAAATTGTCATGAGCCAGTAGACAAGATAATTAAGAGAAAGTCTTAAATAAACACCCAAAAATTGTCTCGTTGACTGGATTAAATAAAAATTAAGGCAGGGAATTACTATGATTAACTAGGCCTTTCCCAGGTAAATACGGTGGACTTTGTTACTTTTAAGGAAGCCTCTATTTTGATATGTTGTGGACAAACATAGAGTCGTCTGTACATTTGGTTGTAGAATAATTTAAGGACCAAAAATGTCAGTTATAGCTCAATTGAGTGGTTGATCCTTTTCGTGGCTTACCAGCTAGTTCATTGACCTCCTGAGCTTCCTTCAACGTAGGACAGCCGCACAGATTTGAGTCCGCCTGTCCACGTAAGTTTACCGCAGGATGGCTAATAACAATATTTCTCCTCGGGTTTCCACCAAACATGGGCAATGCAAATTCATATAGGCGAAATACGAAAACAACCGAAACTCAACTAAACCAACCAACCAAACAAACAAGTATGTGTTTTGTAAAAAAAATAAAATATGTATACGGTAATCTTACTATTTTGGCATACGACCCCAGCATCTTCTGAGTGATCACAGTCTGTTGTGTCCCATATTGCGTGTTGACAACCATCCAAACTGGTTTCATTTCCCGTACATTTTACGTCATCCAAGTGAATAGTGCCAGTACCCTGACCAAAGTAAGCTTCAGAACGAGGCTGAGCTCCACCCCTGATGAAACAACAAACATTGCTAAACCGGATCAGTTGTTGTTTGCTTCTAAAGCAAACTTAAACAGGAATGAAACAACAACAACAAAGTGGTATTCACATTATTGACCGTATCGAGTTGTTCACAAAGATGCTGCTAATTATTTTGTTGGATTCTTACTTTACCACTGAATGCCAACTAAACTGAGATACTGTAAGTAAAATGTAAGGTGGACTTATTATGCCACATTTTATTTTATTATTTATTGCAGATAACAACAGACCGAGTGACTCCAAATTAAAACCTGGCAAAACAGAAATAGTAAAAAGTACTATATAAAGTTACATACAACTGTTGCACGTAATTTGGATATATATTTAAGTATATGATGTTCAGTGACTTAAAAAGATCTATCATTGGAATATGATTTTGTTTTTTTTTGTTTTCGTCTCAATACTCGAACTTTGCCCCAATTATCTAAATCAAATCAAATTTAAGCCGGTTGCATATTTCCAGGCAATATGGTGCTATTAACAGATTGATTCATGATTTATTTTCCATTTTATTACTTCACTTAATTTAAACGTAAATCGTTCTTTCCATTGCTCGTCTACTTATCTGCCGACCAGTCATTCTTTTCGCAACGAACAGCTTGCGTCATAACTACAATTATTTCATTTTTTTGCTGCAATGTTTAAATCGTGATCTGAAATATGAAGTACCACATTTTCAACATAAAATGGGTCAACAGTAAACATATATATCTTACCAAGGAAGGCCAAGCATTCGACAAACCACCTCTGCATTTTTTGTGGTCCAGTAATCGTCACACACGGTTCCCCAGACGCCGCCATATTGTATTTCCACGCGCCCTTCGGATCGGGTCGTTCCTCCAACAAGACGTATGTTAATTGGTGCATCGGGGGGTCCGCCTGAAGTAGCAAAGGTATGAAGGAAAATTGACCTAATATTAATAATCTTTTTCACAATCGTTCAAAATAAATTCCCATTTAAAGAGGGCCATCCACCTGGCTACATCGATCGAAGAGCGAATCGCTTTCGTGTGCCCCTCTCACCAATTTTGTTCATGGTATCGAACCATAGTATCGGTATGCTCGCTAACATAACGTTGCCAGTGACGTGAGGGATTCGGGCGGTTTTATCCACGACAAATACTGGCACCGCCGTCATATAAATTCAATAACGGCGTAAAAAAAAAAAATGAAACTAAAACCAATAAAATATAGCATGTGTTACAATTTGAGGGAAAAAATCACAACAATAAACAAAAATAAAACACTTAGCAGTTTTATAAATTAACTGGAAACGATTTCAACCAATTACCACGAAGCGAATTCTCCATAAACGTAACTGCAATTCATTCCTTTTTCTATATGTGGTGTCTGCTCAGTTGTACCTTCTACTTCCTTACTCTTGTTTTGTTTCTCTGTGTTTAGTATGTGTGGTTGTTTGTGTTTTTATTGGCTTACTTTTATTGTGGCTCCCACGTTAAACTACTGACCTGCGCACTTGACGGAAGCGTCCTCACTGTGTCCACAGTTCGCCATTTTCCATTGTTTGTGTATACAGAGTTCCAGCGTGGTCTCGGTACCGTGACAGGCTAAGTCGTCCAACATTATAATGCCAGTGCCCTGCCCAAAATGAGCTCTACTGTAAGCAACAGCCCCAGTGCTAAATATCAAAGAAATCAATTCAAGGTCAAACACATGAATGGTATATTCTTTCGTAAACACATAAATACCATTTGTCTTATTCGTCCTATTTTGGGCCTATGGAGAATGAAGGCAAGATGTCGTATGGGTTTTGACTTCTTGTTTATTTATAGACGCCGTTCTATATTGTAACTAGTATCGTTTTCTAATCAGTCGTCTTCTCTCTCCGCCATCTCGTTTTCAAGACCATGGAAGCTCGTCCACTAATAAAATGGGACAAACGACTTTTTTGATTGCAATAATGGATGGGACAAAACATTGACTTTTAAAACGAGTGGTTCTTGCTCCACAAATTTTAATAAATGAAGAATGGCAGAAATTTAACATCATCGCTTTTCAAAAAAATCAAGGATGAGCATAATTTTTGAAATTTTTAGATACGGATGTTTTTTCGGCAGAGGTGGTTTACTGTTTGAAACAACTACGAAGAGACGGTTCAGGGAAATACACTCATCATTAAGGGAGCCTGGTGTCTTCAAATACACAAGCAATGCACTCAATATGAAGAGCATACATACTTAATTTAACCTGATACAAGTTTCATCAATATTTTACTTACGTTGAAAAACCAAGCATTCGGCAGACGACCATAGCGTCACTAGCGTCGAAGTAATCGTCACATACTGTCCCCCATACATTTTGATATTGTACCTCTACCCGACCTTCGTGGTCATTTTCACCACCAACCAGACGGACAGTAACATTGGTAGCTACAACACCACCTATCAAAATAATAATAATTAAAAAAACACATTAGAAAACATTTTTTTGCATTAGTTTTTGCTTTAAGTAGTAGAAATATCAAGGGAGCAAAATGTTTAGATTTTATAATACAAACAAAGAAAGATCCGAAGAAGTTCATTGCCGTTGTATTCAGAGGCGCCATGACAATATGACTTAACTTGGTATTGCGAGGTTTATCACAGCGGGATTTGATTAGTCAACCCTTGCCCCTCTTACCCAGTGTGTTACAAACACGATCATATTGTTGGGAAAGACCATCGCTGGTATACAGGCCTACTTAGAAGATTGTATTTGCTTTACATTAATCTGGTTGATGGATCTGCTGTGATTTGATTCACGCCTTCTTTTATTCCATAAACGCACATTTTTGTTTTGACAAGTAGTTTGTAAGCATTGTTCGTGTGTTACAGCAGTGCATATGAACGATACCCGTTGCTACTTTTTAACAAATTAATCCGCCGGGCTATGTTAAATTGTTTAAAATGTACGGTGAAATTGTTATGCCATATAGGATTGAGTGATGTCAATGAACATCATAGAAGTAAATATATATCGAAATGTCGTATGACAGTTCTATGTAACTTTATCCAGTACTTTTGTACTATTTTTGTTTCGTCAGGTCATTTGGGCTGTCATTGGGGCTGTTGTTATCTGCAAGAAATAACTAAATACAATATGGCATAATAGGTCCACCATACATTTGACTTACAGTATCACAACTTAAGTGGCATTCAGTGGTTAAGTAAGCATCATACAAAACAATGAACAGCTGTTTTGTGAACAACTTAATACAGTCTGTAATTTGTATAGGACTTTATTTTTATTTATTTTCTTCCTCTTTAGGAGTGATGCCGATTTATTTTACAATTATTAAACATCAGGTGTTTAAGTTCAATGTGAATATTGTCACTTACTTTACTTTAGACCAGCGAATATACCAGGAGAGGAATACAATCAAATGCAAGGTATAAATGATATTTGAAATGAGACAGGAAGTAAGGCAACCTGTGATCATCAAAGGGGGAACGTGACCTCTGACCTTGAGAACCACTGACAAAATATAGTCGTGGTCAAGTGATGGTCAAGTTATATTACAATTCTGACAATTTCCTTAACACTGCTGATTCTGATTTTGGGGACAATGTCAATTTGACATAATCCGCCATTTTAAATTGTTTTTATTCAAAAACGTGAACCGCTGCGAATTCACTGAACAATGGAGAAACAGATTGTGACATTGAAATTCAAGCTTTTCCAATTACAAAACTGTTTATAACTCTGACTGAAGCCAGACAAAAATAGCCTGTTACCATGGCATCAGCAGAATCTCTTTGGAATAGAGTATCAATTATTTAGTTCTTACTAAATTATGTGTTACTATTTGGATCAAAACTCTACAGCAAAGCCTATTTTTATAAAGAATGATATGTGGCAATAATATTTTGTGTAAAACTTTGCAGGAATTTTAATGACAGACTTTTGGCCCCATATTGTGGGTCAGCTCTAACCCTTTTTTAAACCAAAGACAGGATATTCTCAATACCTATTTCTGCCATCTTGATTTTTTTTATAATCTAAAGTATCAAATATAGTTGCGACGAGTGGAATAAACAGTCGCAAATCCGATGAAGTGATTTTATATTATTGGCGTCTATCCATTATAACAAACGAATTGGTACAAATACTTATCTCCCATCTACTTAATGTCTTGCTCTACAGCCGAGATTAGCTACAGTATAGGAATGTGTGAGGATGGCCGACTTGTGTCATGTAATACAATTATTCATGTAAGTTCGTCAGTGCTCTGTGTTTGGACGTAGCTGTCATAGTTATTTTACTAACCTCCGTTGCACCGCACTCCGGCGTCTTCGTTGTGCTGACAATCTGTGTGACCCCAGGCAGCGGCCGGACATTCTGTCAAGGAGTTCTCGGTACCCACACATCGTAAATCATCCAACCATATCTGACCTGCACCGCCCGGAAACTGGTTCTTCAAAGCTACTGATCCAGATCTGATACATTTTAAACATGATTCATTGGTGGATTGGTTGATTGATTGATTGATTGGCGGATGATTGATTGGTGGATTGGTTGCTTGGTGGATTGATGGATTAGTTGGTTGAATGATTGCTTGATTGATTGGTTGAATGGTTGATTGATTGATTAATTGATCGATTGATTGATTTGTTGGTTGGTCGGTCGGTCGGTCGGTCGGTCGGTCGGTCGGTCGGTCGGTCGGCTGATTGCTAGATAGATTGATTTATTGGTTAATCGATTGATTGATTGATATAAAGATAGATTGGTTGATTGATTGGTGGATTATTTGATTGATTGATTGACTGATTTATTGATCGATTGATTGGAATAACTCAGGGTAAAGCAGAATATAAAATCAACACAGACAAATACAACTAAAATGAATTATAAAATGCTCTCCAGAATTCCTTTAGTTCCATTTTACAGAGGCGATAACGGAGTATTTCCGATTTTCAGGTGTACTGGTTTGGGTATTTGTTAAGGCTTCAGGGATTATAATATGTAATTAAGCATTAAGTTTAAACAGATCAATTGAAAACATCGGCGGCAAAAGCGTAAATCAGATTAAAGCTATTTAAAAAGGCGCCATCTGAGTATAGCGTGATAAGATTTCAATGTTATGTCCTAAAAACTCGTGTAGACGCTTGCAAACTAACTTACGTCGAGAGATGCAGCATTCGGCAGACGACAGTTGCATCGGCCACGCCCCAAAGGTCATCGCACACTGTTCCCCATTGACCATTATAGAATACCTCCACGCGACCTTCATAGCTGTTCAGACCTCCAGCCAGTCGGACTTGAATAGCAGTTGATTGAGCTGAAATGGCGTACACGAATTATATATATTTATATATCCAATAAAACACATGTACATTTCAGAATATTAAAAAAGTTAAAAACTGAATGTACAAGTAAATAACCAAATATGCCTGTAGTATATGTATACGCAATAGTGTATGTTAGCCGAGATTGGGCGTCACAATGGCCAGGAACAAACAAAATGTTTAGTGGAATAACATATTCACCTGGGGTACATCTGACCAACACATCTTCGTCGTGATCACAATTGGAGAATCCCCATGGTCTATGTGAGCACTCTGACAAACTGCTTTCTGTTCCAATACACGAAACATCATCCAACATGATGGGAAGTGCTGTCTCTGTTATAGTAGTTCGGAACACTGTCCCTCCGCTGCCACAAGAAAAATGAAGGGTTTTCAGTTCTTGGTACATTTTTGCAGGTGATTGTTGGTTGTGTTGGTGGTGGTGGTGGTGGGGGGCTTTCTGTGCCCGGTTTTGAGCACGGAGCAAAGCAAAGTCGATTTGATGTGGTGTCTCGCACTGTAAATTTGCACGCTTTATCTTATCGCACCATGGTTTGCCTATATCTTGTGTTTGTTTGTTGCCAGTGACGTCTCGAGGGTGGATCCCTTTAACCAGTTGTATGGTAAGCCGTTATATGAGGGAAATAACCTTAAGTACGACATAAATAATCTTCAATCAAACATGCAGAATTATATTTTATCCCACCCCCCCTTGCAATATTGATTATATTTTATTTCACTGTAACTAAGTTAGTTATTTTGTTTTTTTTACAGTTTAACTATGTTTAGCCTCTGGTGGATGGCGTCCAGAGCTTGGCCAGTTTGTTTTCATGTTCTTGTTGTTACTAATTACTTTAGTACTATGACTATATATTAAGGACTACACCTCTGGTAAGAATAACCCGATTAGCATGGAACTTGGTAGATAGTATCTTTGGGCTCAGAAAGTTTAACTATGTCCAATTTTAAATTTGGACCCTGGACAAAAACGTTACAGAGGGCCTCGGGGTTTATTCCGCCCTTGCTGTTATTTCTTTACATTGAAGTGGGCCAGCTTCCATAACTCTGGGGTATCCACGAGCCATCTTGTTGATCGCCTAAACTACTAACGCTGTGTGCAGTTTGCTTGTACAGGTTACGTGATTATTCACGAATTTACGTGTTGTTTCTCCCTCTAACTGCCTTCAAAATAAATTGGTGCTGCGACCATTCTTTCTATGTTTACTTTAAAATCAGTTAGCCGTAATATTGACAATTCATCAGCTGCCTTTTTTGGGGTAACGATACTATGAGAACAACAGAAAAGGGTTGTCGTTACGAAAAAACCGATAGTCTCACACAAAGAATAATAACTTGCAGGAAAGATGTTTGGTTGAAATTTGTAGTAGTGTATCTAAATTAATGTCTTAAATAGTAAAATAGTATCCAACTCGCGCCCGTACATTACGATGAATATCACTCGAGTCTTTCCGGCTCGTTATTTCTAAATTAATCGCCGATAGTGATATTCATCGTACTACACGGGCTCCAGTTGAATAACCTCACACTTGTCTCATGTCTTTGTGACGTATTTACTGTGTGATAGTATTACTAGTGTACTATGATATCAATAATTAACGACTCGGGCGTGGAATTACCGGGATGTATAGTGAGAGAAAGTCTGTTTCTACGTGGCTCTCGTTGGCTTTATGTATTTCACAATTGTTAATGTAAATTTATCTGAAGTAATCACTACAAATGCTATGGTTGAGAGAGAAAGCAAATTGATGGACGAGGGTGAGAAACATATTTTACAATCTTTGATTGCTTATTTCTGTTTAATGAATGAAAACTAATGCACCATCTATTTCAATGTTTTGAAAGGTGAAATTGATCTTAAGTAGGGCCTAGAAATTAAAAGTAAATTTGGCGTTTTCATGTTCTTTTTATTTTATAGCAGCTTAATATTTGGTAACCTGGCTATCTGAACTGATCATCACTGCTAGCGAGAGAGATTCGTGTCCTTTCCGAGATAAGATCAAAGTCAACAATATCAAAAGTTTTTTATTTCACTATTCATGTTATTAATGTATTACGCCTCTCTGAGGAAGATATAACTTATATGCTGGTAGCCAGCATTGCTCCCAGAGGAACATTAACTTTCCAAACGATCACACTTCACATTTTATGGTTGTTGTAAGTGTGAATATTTACTGTTGGAATACACCGCAGCAAAAGTCTATTAACTAGAAGTATGCAATCCCCATATAGGTAGTGTCCACGGCATTGATGACCAGCAAATAATGGTGACGCCATAGCTCAGGTGGTAAAGTCATAATAGATAAGTTTTACGATGCGGACTTTTAGGGTGACCAGCTGTCACAAATATAAGTTTCCCATCGTTCATCAGTCAAATGTCTGTGCTCTATCGAGTTTAACTGTGTGCTACGTCACATCTTACGTTATAAGAGGGTGCTTGGTCTTCAATGCTGGGGACACGACCTAAATGGGAGTTGAGTACTTCAAGTTAATAGACTTCTGACCGCAGTCATATAATTGAAATACCCTTGAATACGGTGTTAAACACCAATCAAACAATCAATCAATCTCGGCGATTACAAAGCGATGGAAGTCGCCGCGACACACGCGCACGCCTTTCACCGTGTATATTTTCCATGTTCCCGCTTGGCCAGTCAGGCAAAAACTGTGACCTTTTATAGTAAGGTCTCAAGCGTTTCCTTGTATAACATTTAACAAAATTTGCAATTAAGAGCCATGAGTTGTAAAATTTTCCACGGCCAGGCTATTTTATTCGCTCAAAGTTCGCGTTACCCAAATAAGGAGAGTAGTCTGCATGCGTGTGCTTAAATATCGATTTTCCGGAACTGCCTTTCCAATCTTTAGTTCTGATATATACATTAGATTAGGCTAGGCTATGAGTACCCCGGCGGCTACCAACTAGATACAAGTGTCTGTGTACTACAGAAAAAGTTGCAGCGAAAGCAGACCACGATTTCCAAATCCGAAAAGTTATTTCCCGTTTATTTGTATGTGAGCCGATGAAAATGACTCGAATCGATAAGGATGTTGCAGAATAGAGGGTTATTCGATTTAGACAATAATAGGAGATAAATGTATCCCCGGATAACATAACTTTGTAGATGCCATGACTCGGTAAGACCGCTGAACTCACCTATATCCAATATTCCTGCAAACCACTTGAGCGTTTAGTATCCCAAACTGGTCGTCACAGACGGTGCCCCAAATCTCACCATACTGTATCTCCACCCTACCCTCTAACTCGCTCAAACCACCTGTCAGTCGCATCGAAGCATTGTGTATGTCCGCTACTGAAAACAGCATAGACAACTTTAAAGAATTGAGAGTATAACTTGTGTAAGGAACATTTAGAAGTTGGGGTAAGAAACAGAACAGAATACTTTAAAGATTACCAGCTCCCCAGGGTTACTCTGATGTTGCCATACTGTTTGTCACCAGCCTGGTCACGTTATCCCGTTTCGGCGGTCAGACGAAGATCAAAGTAAAACTAATAAAACGAATAGACCAAGCAAATGCCACTTTTCAAACAGTGCATCGCCTCTGGAATATGATATACTGCGGCGGATAAATACATCCTTAGTTTCGATCATCAACTTCAAGTTCTTGATTTCCTGTTAGAGTAGTGATGTTAAATCTGGACCTTACTTCGTTAAAAGCTCCCTGTCTTCCACATTGTCTTTCTCCGCTCAGGCCGTAATAATTTCCTAGCTAATCATCTCCCGCTAGGAGGATGGACTCCATCTTGTTTGACACGTACTTGTTTGTTTGTTTGATTGGTGTTTAATGTCGTACTCAAGAGTATTTCACTTATATGACCACGGATAATCCACTACTCTGCCTTATTAAATACGGTGGAAAACCGGGGTTGAAATCTAATAAAAAAAACCCACCCGCGATAGCCGGTCTCGTGCTACTCCCTCATACACCTGTGGTCGACTGGGGGACTCGAGCCCTTACGATACATCGAATGAAGATTAGCAGTCCGACACACTGCCCCCGAAGCCACGGCGCGGGTCCATTTGACACGTTATGTGGGGTAAGCCATACTAGGAGAGGAATAAAGTTTTACGTCGGAGAAGATGAGATAATGATTACACCAAAAGTTGTAAACGATAGTGTTGCGTTTTGATTTGTAAAACATGTAGTTATACAAATCTTTGAAATGTTGATGCAAATATAATTATAATTGCGCAAGTCGATTACGAAAAATACACGAACTGACAGCTAGAAGAGGATTGACACGATCCCCCCGTACTTTACCTCCCCCCCCCCCACACACACACACAGACACAGACACACACAGACACACACACAGACACACACACAGACACACAC
>JAUELC010026061.1:0-12980 GCA_031471745.1 Cryptochiton stelleri
ATGATAATGACACGAGGACAGGCTAATTATGATAATGACGGCAGTGATCTGTCATTAATCTAAATGATTGAAGCTTCCGGTCTCGTTGGGTTTATATAAAATTGTCAATAAATACATTTATATCATAGATTATAAACACGGTTAAAACAGTCTGAACTTCGTATCTAATTAGCGAAATGCAGTTTTAAGAATTGTACACTAATCGAAAGATTAATTGTATGACGAAGGCTATGCCGGAAGGTCTGAATACATGATCATATAGGGGAAAGTGGTTTGGATATTTACGGTAGGGTTGGTTGATTAAGCCCTTTATTTATCATGAATAGCTTCCATTGTTAAAAATGATTGTATATGTTTTATGTTAGAGAGGCGTTAATATAGAACAATGTTTGTCCTGTTCCCCGATCCCTGTTTCTGTCCCTTATGGGAAATAAATATGGTTTAAATCAAAGCTCTCTATAGTCAACAAGAAATTCAATATATGGTCAATATTGCATTTCTGTCATCGCCGGTCTAATATTGAATATATGTATGATGTAGAAACAAATAACCGAAAATTATGACGATTGTTATGAAATATATTATATTCAACTGAATCTGAATTTTTATTTCGCTATGGTCGCTCTCTGTGACATCGAGGTACAAAACATCAGTAATCATATGTAATATAATAGTAATAATACAGTATTACTGTACATAGTGATAATACAATACATATGCTGATAATGTTATTCTATACCGGTACTAAAATATATTTACAATAAGAAATATGAATAATAATGTCAGTGACAATACATGATTTTACTATTGGAATATGTCAATATGTTTAAGCTAGCCATGACGATTAAAAACACATCCAATAATACACCCAACAAAAATTTAAAAAAAAACAAACAAACTCTATCCACTGGAGAGTCGTAACAGAGTATAAGAAATTAAAAAAAAAAAAAAAAAAAAATGGAGAGAATGCTTCGTTTTTAATTGCTGAATTTGTTTAATTTAGGGTTAGACATTGGAGAATGAAACGAATACAAAACATAATCGTTAATATTTATTATGAAAGATATTTGATTGCCTGATGTCTGAAGTGAAACGTTAAACCAATAGCTTTATTCCCTAGCTTCCTGGTCATGACTGTAGTTTCCGAACTGAATACCTCTATAATGGTGTGTTTATTACCACCAGACTAACAGTTAACTGTTACCCAACGGAAGGCATTCAGACCGATTCTCATGTAGTTATAATCACACATTCCCGCACCATTAATGCCGAACGCTTATATAAACAAACCAACTCTATACACGTATAATACAGTCATGGTAGCGTTAGAAATAGTTGTGTTGTTAGCTACAGTTTGGGCGAGAGAAGAAGAAAATATCATCACATTGGGTAAGTTTTACCGCTACATTAGTTAACCAGGTTATACATGTATCTTTAACATACTGCGAGTTTTCACTTTAAAAAATGTGTAAAGATGTGTGTAAAGAGACAGTTTACATTGAGTGAAACATGCTGAGATTTTCAGGAAATGAAATTGGTCAAAATCGTTATTATTTAGAATTTATTATTAGCCTACTATATTTACTATCAGACTATTTCGAAGTCCAATCTTATGTAAACAAAGTTAATGTTTGATCTTCGCTTATAAGCTGTTATGTCAGTGGACAGACAGGGCATAGCAAGAATTTCCGTTTTAGTTTTTTTTTAATGCCATCCATGTTTTTTTAGATGACACTGCCATTGATAGCTAATACTGATATTAAATTCGTTTAATAAGTCGCATGACTATATTATTCCAGCGTCTTACTTCATTGAGTATACAACGTCCACATGTCTATTCTGACATATGACATCTTACAGCTGCATTACTAGAAGCTTGTATTCGAATCAACACAAGTCATTTCTAATGGATAACAACTCCCAGTTTATTAAGGGACAACGTTTCGATGCAGATACTAACATCGTTTTCAAGTTGATGGTACATTATACGTGGTTAAACAAAAGCAACTTGAGTTAAACAAGAATCCACTGCACAATTTAGACACTAACTAATTGATACGTCTGACCAGAGCGAATCTAATCCACATCAGTCCAATCAACAGATTATCATATCCATAATCAATGTGAACATAGCAAACCCATTAACTACACAATTCATATAGCAACTCCAGCCCTGAAAGCTGAACTGAATAGAAACCATGGATGTCGATAGCTACAGCCCACAAGGACCTCTATGAATCACACTGACAATGTTTAGCATACTATTCTAAGTCCTACAACATTAAATATATAGTTAGACTTCATTCAGCCGATCTTCTTTATACATTTAACCCATATTACCTTAAAGGGATAGGCTGCTCATGTTAACAGCATATCTCAATAAAAATAATAAAATATCAACTTTCGAATTCCGCCGGGTGAAAATTGTTGTGATTTTTTTTACGTTGAAATAGGCGCCGTTGAAATGACAGGTAAATAATTATAGTCACATTCGCCATGACGAGTAGTGTGACATGAGTTGGGCTAGGAACTCTTCTCTCCGCGAAGGAACAAAAATATATCATATGGCGATTCCCCGCGATCAAGAATAAATCTCGTCGGCTTGTACATGGTGAGGTAACTCTAATGCGAACAATTCTTCCACACCGTCACACACTGATTGTGTTGACGGTTACATGAATTGACGAAAGATTTATGACCAAAATAAAGCTAAATTCGGTTGGCCCACATCATTAACAAAAACAACCAATTATTTGTCCTGTCGAATCTACGTGTATCCCTATTAAGACATAGACCTACCGCTGTGAATTTTTGCGCCAACGATTAATTCGCATCTAAATTCAGGCCCTTTTTTTCTTAATTTTAAACACTTCTCCGTTTGACTTACGCTGAACTGTAGCAGTTTACTCGTCTAAAAACATTCAGGAAGGAAGTGTTAAGAGAACAACCGGAAAATTCTGTTTGGAGTGAAGTTTTTTCGTATCACATTCTTTTCGTATGTTTCAAAATCTGTGGCCTTTTCATGAGAAATCTATGCGATAATGTAAGTTCTTCCGGCTGCGTTTGATCAGGATTAGATGTAAAATTGAAAGATCCGAAGGCCGCAAACGGAGACATTTTGATTCCTCATGGACGATTGTTACAAAAATATTATCTAAAATTAGATTAAAAAAGCTCAACAATCTCAAGTCTGAATAGCGCTATATACACAGTTTACAAACCACCGGCCCAAAGCACGTCACACGGAAACCCCTGAATCAAACTCGGAGAAGTTCAGACGTTTTTTTTTAAGGAGAAAGCGACAAGGTGCCTGCGCGCAGAGAAATGTTAGGGAAAGATATATATTGTTAACTTTGAAAAATTATTCAAAAACAAAGAAAAAAGGGTTATAAAGCAAATGATCTGTATTTTCTTATGCCATTGATGTAGCGTTGTTCGCATATATCATACATTCACTGTCTTTATTCTCTATATCCATAGTATACTCCTGATGCGCCAGCCATTTATATAAACAGACCCGTTTGTTTAAGACCGCTGCTAAATAAGGGTTGGTTTGCCGGACATAGCCATCAGAGATAGCTCCTTTTCACTATCCAATCAATCGACCGTTTCTAGTCTAAATACACTTATTGGCTCCAAAGAAAGTTATTTCACATACGACAGATTCAATGACTTCGGCGTAAGAAACCGCTTAAACATCTGCAGCTTGACGCGCCCGTTTAAAACATGACCTTATTGATTTCGTTTGTAATGCTTCCTCTTGGGCCATCCCCGGTAAACCGACCTTTATTTAACTGCGGCTAAAACAAAAGTGTTTGTATGTATAAATGACCGCTGCTTAAGGTGGTACTGTTGTGTACTTTTTACATAATGTTTAAACACATATTTATATACATTAATTTAAATTTTTATTACTGTTTTATTAAATCAACTTGTAAATGGCACTGAAGGAAACTATATATATCTTTTGATCACCAATTGACCATCTATATAAACAATCTAGACCTGCATTATTGATATTATACAATAATAAAGCACCGTATAGGTCAAGCTTTAGAGAAAATGACCAACAAACGAGGTATTAAAGTTAAGTTTCAAACCTGAAATCGTCGTCGTTGTCAAAGTCATCATCAAGATTTTAATACTAATAACTGAATTCGATTTTGTTTTCCTTTATCCTGAAGTTCCTAGTGAACCATAACAGACAGCTTTCATTACTGTGATAGTGCATATACTTCCAGGAACAGCATTTGTAAGGGAGGTCCCTCTAACGTAATAAAGGCAACGTACTATATTGTATATCTGGATTTATCAACACATCTACTCTGTAACTTACAGTTGTAAAACTTTCACGACAACCAGTAAACCGCTGATAAATCGACATTATGTTTTCATAATGTCCATCTGATTTAATTTCCAAATTATTTTCAAATGTATTTGTTCAGTAGCATTATGTACTGAACGATCCACTGAAATCTAATCGTAGTGTCGGTAATTAACCTCGTTCTTCATCAGGGGATGTATAGACGATCCACTTGCAGGATAAAGCAATTCTGTACGATGGCGATAAGCTATACAATCACGACGTTAAGGACTGACGATAAATCAAACGTTGTTTTCACCAGGAATCGTTACTGAGGGAGATGTGTTGAAGAATAACCATGGAAGTACAGTGAAGTGTTTATGTAATGGATGGCACAGACAAACAACAATACAGACGCTGATGATTAGTTATGATACCAATAACAGATCATCTCTCATACAGGCAGGTGTGACTCTTTCTTCCACATCATGTACTGTAACGTTACACCTAAACATGTCAGAAACCACTAATACCGTTAATAGGGGATTCAATCTTTTATAGCGGATTAAATCACTAATAGCAGATTAAATCACTTATAGCGAATTACATCACTAATAGCAGATTAAATTACTTATAGCAGATTAAATCACTATAGAAAATTAAAATCACTAATACAGATACAATCACTAATAGCAGTTTAAATCACTAATAGCAGATTATAGGCAGACCTTCAAGCATGACGGCGGGCAGTAGCTTCCTGTTCGCCTGGTGCTCTCAGAGCTAAGGGGCAACATGAGGCTGTTGTGGCGTCCTGTTATGTTCTGTGGTTGTCTTGTATCTTGTCATTGTTTGTTGCCAGTGGCGTCGGGGGTGGATTCCTTCACCCATTGGGTTGGCACGCCGTATATGAATGAAATAACCCTAAGTACGACGTAAAACCCCAATCAAACAAACAAACAATCAGGCATGACGTCATCTAATCCAGAATAAGAATTTGATAGCGCTTTGATCATCCGCCTCCAGGAAAGAAAGATCATTCTTTATTCTAGCTCACGGTATCCTGAACTCTTCCAATGTAAGAGCTCAGGGCTTTTAGTCCTCGCCATTTGTATCCTTCTGCCCCCTGGCTTTGCCCTAGAGCGAAGCCAGGGGACAGAACTCGTCAGTCTACGGCATTAGTTTACGTTTTTAAACGGTTGCAGAAATCTCGCTCATACGGAAAGTACATTTACAATTTTGGATATACGGTACTTGCATGATGATCACAATAGATTACCCATCAGTTGTAAGTCCTCAAAATTACATTTCGTTTTATTTTCTTGCTAATTTTGATCATTTTGTGCTGGCGACAAGGACGTGTCGCATTCAGTTTTGAATGGATAAAGAATATGGCGAGAACAACTCAAGAAGTCACTGGTCGATAGTTTCTTGAAGTATCTTTATTCATGTACTTGTTGAAAATCATCAATAAACATTACTATAATGAGAGAAGTTTTTAATTTCAGCCAATGAAATAGTAAATACGAACCTGTCTGTTTTATATTCACCTACCACCGAGGTCCACACGTTAAAATCCATTCTCTATAGACATGAAGATAATCCCATCAGTTTGAAATTTCAATTCAACGACATGTTGTGGTACATCCGGGTGTCTCAAAACCACCTTCTAGGTGGTAAGAACCAGCACGTTATTCTTGATCAATGCTCCAATCAGCTGACAGTAGTGCAATTCATCGCTGACGTCATCAGCAGCATTGGATGGAAACACACTTCACTTCTGTATGATTCACACTATGGTGAGTTAAGATTTTAAAAAGTCTATATTTAACTACTTGTTTAAAGCCTCTATTTCAAGGAGTCTAATGGACCCACTCGCCAATAATATTGTACTTTTTTTTCTAAAGGAGATCATTTCACGCTGGTTTAAACATGAAGGATTTTAGAATAAATAAAAACTACTTCATCTCTTGGCTGTGATGTATTATTATTAATATCATTAAATATGCAATGCCATACCAAAATTCTTGTGACAAGCACATATAAAGCTATTTTCGGTATGAAAGTTCTGGCTGTTCTGTAATTAGTTTTGCTCCCCTTGTTGAATCAACTAAATCAAAGTTTAACTTATCGTCTGTAGCCACCGATGCGAGTTTGGTAACAGACTGGTTATCCATTAAAGGCATAACTATCCACCAATATCAGATAAAAGCCAACCAGAGTAACCTACCCTTCCTACAGAGAAGTTACAACGCTGTCAGTATTGGCTGGAGACATTATCTTCTCATGGCCAACAAACAATCTATTGATACCATTTTTGAAGAGGTGAGTGACAATAAAACAGAGACACAACAACCATATATCGCTGGCTGATGTTTTTAATAGTCAGTTGTGCGTCAAATGTCGTTACTATATATGTATAGGGCACTGTCAAAGTCCCGACTTCAGAGTATATGTCATACACACCATCTTGTACGGCGACATACCCGATATCGTGTGAGAATGTTGCATAACGTATTAATATATGTATTCTATTGAACAGCACAGGTTATCTGGAACGTTATTCAACCGACCATTTACTAGTTCTTGCACACTTTTTTCTTATATTTTTTAACTTTGGGATGAACAACAAAATAAAATTAATCGAAAATTCGGTTTAATAAAATATTTGGGTGTCGTCTAAAAACTTTTTTGTATAAAAAAAAATAATAAAAAATTGTTTACTTGTTTTTTTTCATAACAAAAATAAATCAAAGAGTTAAGAATCAAAAGTATTTATAATTAAAATAATTTAAAAACAAAATAGTAAAATAAAATTTTACTATTTTTAAAAAAATATTTTAATTATGTCAGACGTATTTTTTAAAAATATATTTTTAATTAATTATTTTAATTATAAATATTTTTGATTAAATTTTGAAAAATATTACAACGCTGTTCTGAATAATACTTTTGATTCTTAATTAGTTTACTTATTTTTGTTACGAAATGACATAGGTAAAGATATACAAATTAATTCTGGTTCACGTTTTTGATCAGCTGAACATGTTTGACGAGCCGGGTCTAAGTCCGACTGCGATGAAACTTTTCTCCATGTGGGTAGTTTGGAGTGAAGATGTGACGTCACAATCCTTAGAGCAGAGCGTCTCCAATATCAGTAACGTTGCTCTGCTGGAGAGACCCGGATGTTATAAACGTGACCCAAATTCAGCCCTTAAGTTCATACATGTAAGTACCAATACGAACTGATGACCTATGACATGGTTGCAGCAATCCAGCATATACCAATATTTAGCCCTTATTAAAAAATAAGATTTTTTAAGTTGTTACGTTGCACAAGTTCGTGAAACAGTCTAACATCACCAATGTAGGCCAATATGTTTCATTTTGTCAAGATTAAAACATCGACCTCTAGATATAAATATTTTTTTTATAAATGAAGAGAGAAAATATTGCTTGCCTCCACCGGGATTCGAACCCGGGACCTTTGGGTTACACGCCCACCACTCTACCGACTGAACTACAGAGGCTCACGATATAATGCTTTCCGAATTCTAACCCAGTGAAGACTGCGATTCTCACTCTGTAAAAGTACTGACCCAAGGTCGCTAATGTAGCATCTTTT
Source organism: Cryptochiton stelleri (assembly GCA_031471745.1). Taxonomy (NCBI): domain Eukaryota; kingdom Metazoa; phylum Mollusca; class Polyplacophora; order Chitonida; family Mopaliidae; genus Cryptochiton; species Cryptochiton stelleri. The sequence continues at coordinate 7,926 of JAUELC010026061.1, forward strand.
TGATTTAGATATTACTCACAATTGTTTTTGTTCTTGTTGTCCTGTATAACCTTAAATACTACTGTTGGCCTACATTTGACTAGTTTGTCTTATTTTATGTATTATCTCTATCCCATAAATATTGTTTTTTTGCTTATTTTGCAGCCTCTACAGAATGGTTTCTGTAGTTTCCTTGCCTATATCGACAGTTCTAACTCTTCTCTCGGTCATAGCCAGGATGTCTCGAAGATAACCGACGGTATCTTGGTAGGAAAATGGATTATGTTTTTATATCATTCTCTATCTAAAGATGCTCTTGTAACAGTCAATGCCACATACGAGAGTAACTCATTAAATAAGCAATGACGAAAAGTGATTCGTGGAGCTCTTCAATTTTGGGGGTACTTGTAATTCATTTACTGCATGGTACTTCGCTATTCAGTACACATCGACATGGATAATTTTTCGAAGGCTATATATGAGTTTTTAGGTAGGTAGGTAGGATGCGTATTTTTGAGTTCTTAACTTGAGTTATAGCGTCTTTTTTTTAAACATTAGGCTGTTGGAGGTTGAATTTATTCAACCGAAATCGCTCAGAACGCATCTCTGACGATCTTGGACCCCCAGAGCTTCCGGGACATTGGTGGCCCCTGGGCCCTCGCCTTTGTCTTGATTTGTTTCCACCGCCCCTGTATCTGTAGTTTAGTGCCCATGTTTTTAAACACACACATGTTTCCCATGTTCTTAAACTGTCTCCGGATGAAGACGTTAATATTTTTATTGTATAGCCGTGACTGTTTGTGACGACAGACGATTTCCATATTTAGTTTGTCGTCCCCGTCTAGACACTGTGCAATTTGATTAAACTGTTTATCTAAATTTATCCACAGAATAAATTACTGGCGGATAATGAAGATTCGTTGGTGTTGAAACTAAGCACTGCTCTTTGGAAACCAAACGGCCGTAAGTTTCATGTTGTCGTCTGGAACAAGAAGAACCACCTCAAAATTCAACACAAGGATTTATTCCCCAACACTCAATACGGACTCAACAACATGCATCTGAGAGTAACCACTCTGGAGGTAGGTACTTGATGAAGGTGTATACAAGAGAATAGACCAATTGCCTGCATGATATGGACTACGTTAGTCGGCTTAGTAACCATAATAAATATGTTACCTTTGTGTTACAGAAGAGAGAATTTCGATTTAACTTTATACTACTATACATTCCAATCTAGTACGCGCGTCTCTTCTTATCCACTGGTGTTTCCGACGAATGCATAACAACACGATTCATCCGTTCTTACTCTTATAATTCAAATAAAGTTCATTTATGTCGAACCCAGTAAACCCAAACATTTATTTTCTTTGGAATGGCTTACCGACAAAATTTCGGTCAACTTCCCCCGCAGAAGAATTTAAAAAAATATACAGTATTATCAAATAGTTTAAATCTCCAAGAGAATTAATTTTTGACGTTAAAGAAAGTGCACATGGTCACTCCATTGCCACTGCACAAACATATTTATGTTGTCCATTCTGTACAAAAGTGAATTTTTCATATCAATGTACATATTTAACACTGTATATATTTAATGTTAGGTCAATATTTCTATCTAGACTGTACATGTGTTTATTTTCGTTTGTTTTTTTGTTTGATTGGGGTTAACGTCGTACTCAAGGGTATTTCACTTATATGACAACGGATTATCCACTTCTTACTCTGCCTTACTTAATACGGTGGAAAACCGGGGAGAAACCTCGTAAAAACCACCACCCGCTACAGCCGGAGTCACATTATGTGACTCCCTCATATACCTGTGGTCGACTGGGGGGCTCGAACCCTTACAGTACATTGGAAGAGGATCAGAAGTCAGACGCGCTAAACACTGAGCCCCGGCGCGGGGTCCCTGAATAGTCAGATCAAAGTCAAGTTGTCATAAGTGTATGTATGATTTGACATGATTTGCAATGGACTTCTGGTGACCTATATAATACTTACACGTTCTAAAAGTGAAAGTGTTGCCTTGAGAGCTCCCTCAGGTCGACCAAACGGAAAACAATATCTACAAGAGTGAAGAAAAAAATGTAAACAAAATACATAGATTTTTTTAATAAACAAAAAAATGTCTTCTTTTCACTTAGTAAGTTTGGTTATAAAACAGACCCAAGATTAGAGCGTGATAGTCAAAAAGGTTGGTTTGATTATGGTTTTAGGCCATACTTCAGGTTATTTCACTATGACAGCATGTCAACACAATGGGTCAAGGAAACCACCCGTAATGTCACTGTAATAAACAATGGCAAGATACAAGACAAGCACAGGACACAAAACCTAGTACAATAAAACAATTGTACGCATTTACAGTACAAGGCTCCAGAGCGCATCAGATTTATGTTGCCCCTTAGCTCAAAGAGCACCAGGGCAGAGGAAGCTCCCACCCACCACCTGCCTTAGCTCAGAGAACACAAGGGCATAGGAAGCTCCCACCAGCCACACACCTTAGCTCAGAGAGCACCAGGGCACGGGAAGCTCCCACCAACCACCAGCCTAGCTCAGAGAGCTCCAGAGCAGAGGAAGCTCACACCAACCACACACCTTAGCTCATAGTGCACCAGGGCACAGGAAGCTCCCACCAACCACCTGTCTTAGCTCAGAGAGCACCAGGGCACAGGAAGCTCTGAACAACAACCTGCTTTAGCTCAGAGAGCACCAGGGCACAGAAAGCTCCGACCTACAACCTGCTTTAGCTCAGAGAGTACCAGGGCACAGAAAGCTCTGACCAACAGCCTGCTTTAGCTCAGAGAGCACCAGGGCACAGGAAGCTCCGACCAACAACCTAATTTATCTCAGAGAGCACCAGGGCACAGGAAGCTCCGACCAACAACCTAACTTAGCTCAGAGAGCACCACGGCACAGGAAGCTCCCACCAACAACCTGCTTTAGCTCAGAGAGCACCAGGGCACAGGAAGCTGACAACAACCCGCTCTAGCTCAGAGAGCACCAGGACACAGGAAGCTCCCACCAACCAAATGCTTTAGCTTAGAGAGCACCAGGACACAGGAAGCTTTGACCAACAACCTGCTTTAGCTCAGAGAGCACCAGGACACAGGAAGCTTCCACCAACAACCTGCTTTAGCTTAGAGAGCACCAGAACACAGGAAGCTCCCACCAACCACCTGCTTTAGCTCAAAGAGCACCAGGGAACAGGAAGCTCCGACCAACAACCTGCTTTAGCTCAGAGAGCACCAGTACACAGGAAGCTCCGACCAACAACCTGCCTTAGCTCAGAGAGCACCAGGGCACAGGAAGCTCCCACCAACAACCTGCCTTAGCTCAGAGAGCACCAGGACACAGGAAGCTCCGACCAACAACCCGCTTTAGCTCTGAGAGCACCAGGACACAGGAAGCTCCCACCAACCACCAGCATACAAACAAGTGTACATGTGATATCTGTGAATATTAAGTTTAAATGAGAGAAATCGTATCTGTTCATATGTATTTCATAAGATTAATCACACTGGCACAGGAATGACGATTAATAAAAAGCTGATAAATATCCATGTTCTTAATAAACTTTTCAACTCCTTTTTTTTAATTGATCTTAATCTGGAGTTGTTATGGATAAGCTCTATACATCTCGACAGAAGGTCATAGCTATTATATATAGGGCATATAACACCTGAAGCATGTATTGTACATGTATGTTCAAATTTATATATATTGATAGAAATGGTAAAAGTTTATCTGTGTGGGTGACGAGGATGGACTGCACACAGACTTTTGTACATGTGATATGATAGAAATGGTAAATGTTGATCTGTGTAGGTGATGAGGATGGACTTCACACAGACTATTGTACATGTGTTATATGATAGAAATGGTAAGAGTTGATCTGTGTAGGTGACGAGGGTGGACTTCACACAGACTATTGTACATGTGTTATATGATAGAAATGGTAAGAGTTGATCTGTGTAGGTGTAGGATGGACTTCACACAGACTATTTAGACTTATACGCCACACAGTTCAGGATAATGCTTCACAACTATTGATTTTCTGAAAGCTGTTATACTGAAAGCAGAGTTATTCCATACAACTACTGCTGCTGGTTGATTGGAAAACACACCCTGATGTGCCGAGCAATGTTTCTAAACGGTCGCCTTTATTTCCGCCGAGTATTGGAGTGCTTCAAGCTGTTTGCATACTCAATGAGGACCAACCTTTCCAAAATGGTTTTTTAAGATGGCCATGTCAAGGAAGGCTACTTCTTTTTTTATACCAATGCAGAATGCAATAAAGTTTATTAGTTTCATTCCTAAGAGAAAGGTTTGCTTGTTTGATTGGGGTTTTTCGCCGTACTTAAGGTTATTTCACTTATACAACGGCGTGCCAGTTCAATGGATGAAGGAAACCACACCACGCCACTGGCAATAAACAATAACAAAATACAAGACAAACACAAGACGCCACAAAATATCAGCTCTGTGTTGCCCCTTAGCTCTGATAGCACCAGAGCAACAGTAAGCTCCATCCAACCGCCCGCGAACAAAAAAGCCTTGGCGAAAGGATTTCCAACCCTAACAATATTCACCATACAATTATGTTTATTATAGGTTTGTTTCCCAGGAGGGCAATGGGTTTCATAATGGACATCAGTAAGATAGGTAAATTAACACACCAAATTGAACTAAACGTGAAAATAAGATATACAGGTTAAAACCAGGATTAATTTCTTGATTGGGGTTTTAGGCCATACTTAAGGTTATTTCACTCTTATGGTGCTGTTAGCCCAATAGGTGAAACCGTCAGTATCACTGGCAACAAACAATGACAAGATAAAAGACAAGTTGAACATACAAGACAAGCACAAGACCCCAAAAATGATGCAATAAGACAAATGAAGTTTAAAATATGTACAGTGGAAGAAGCCACAACAGATTGGCTTTGTGTTACCCCTTAGCACAGAGAGGTTCAGGGAGCTCTGATCAGCCACCCACTCTTTACAATTTGGATTCGCAGATGAAAGCTGATTTAATGACCTGGACACTTACAAGCTGATTATAATAATATAT
>JAUELC010026172.1:0-12980 GCA_031471745.1 Cryptochiton stelleri
TTAGATTCATTATAAATATTGTTAGCTTTAATGGCATCATGGCTTTCCATGTGTTTCTGTTTTGACGACCTTGTTAAATTTATCAGATTTTAACACAGGTGTTGTTTTTTAAAGATTTATTAGTTCTGAATGGATGGGTTTCAAAATATGTGGAAGTTCAGAATGATATTATCTCATGCCAGTGACATCTCGTGTGGTGCGGGTGGTTGGAGGGAGCTTCCTGTTGCCCTGGTGCTGTCGGAGCTAAGGGGCAACAAGAAGCTGTTGTGGCATACAATGTATCTTGTCATTGTTTGTTGCCAGTGGCGTCGGGTGTAGTTCCTTCACCCATTGGGCTGGCACGCCATCATATGAGTGAAATAACCTTAAGTACGACGTAAAACCCCAATCGATCGAACAAACCTCTCTGGTGGTTTATTCACACGTTGCCATAAGAGTTAAATAAGGTTAAGTATGGCATAAAACCCCAATCAAACAAATTGATAGTATCGGCAAATTAGCGACACAGAAGAAAGGTTTTGATCATATTGTGTTAATGACTATCTTTATAATCATGAATAAAATGTGTTACCATCCACAATTATACAAATTTAAAACTGTGTAAAATCAGCATATTCAGTCATAAAATGTTTTGATAGTGTGTTCAACTTGTGCAGGTATGTAAGACTTTTGAAATAGTGACCAAATAGTTTGTTAAAATTTCTATTCTGCAAGTTGCATTTGTTTTTGTTAAAGATGTATAATGAGCGTTTTTTGTAAATAGTTTGCCGAAATATAATGTATTAACAAAGCATAAATTTGATTTTTTAGATCTTTTTTATCAGGTATATTCATGATTCTAAATATGTCATATATATTCTCTGTTATATTTTTCTTTTACATCTTAATGTTTTATAAATAATAATTCAGCTGCAAATCCTGTTTTATAGTCTCTTTATCTCACTTAAAAGACAGTTGTCACGTCAGCCTATTGTTCCAACTGAACATTATTTTTTACAAATGGACAGTTAGTGGATGACATCTTCCTCCATCGAATATCACAACAATTGACCATAAGTCTGAGTCACTATTATGACATCAGTAAGTGTGTAAGACGTCATAGTATTGTGACATGTACAGGACTGGATTAAATGATTGTCTAAGGTGATGGCTCTAAAATCTATAAGCTGATTGAGTCAAAAAAAATATGACTTCCCTTGAAATATTTTGCACAAACAAAAAATGTTGACATTTTGACAACCTAGAAAATTCGTTAAAATGAATGTTTCAGTAACACATAGAAATAGATTATTAATATACATTTCAGAACAATTTAACAGGATTTCACAAAAAATAAGGTATAACTTGAATACCTCTTCTACAGGTGGTAACTAATGCTTATTTAGCTTGATACCTCCTTGCCCACAGGAGACAAAAACGGATCCAGCAACAGGTACTGCACTGACTGATTTCGTGCAATCTTATATGAAGATTTACAGAGAATGTCTATCTCTACCTTGAGCCCATGACCTAGAAATTCGAACTTGTTCAATACATTGCCATTGCCGAAGTTTCATTAAAATCCACAAACAAATAAAGCTGCTAGAGTGATGCAAATTTTATTCTCAAAATAGCCATAATGACCTTGACCCCACGACCTTGAAATTTGAACTTGTACAAGACATTTATGTAATAACATTTGTGTGAAGATTCATTTAAATTCATCCTTAAATAAAGCTGCTACAGTGATGACAGGCTTTTACCAGAAATGGCTATAATGACCTTGACCCCATGACCCTGAAATTCAAACTTTTTCAAGACATTTTCACAATAGACATGTTTGTGAAGTTTTATAAAAATCAGCCCATTGATTAAGCCGCTAGAGTGATGACAAGGGAAAAAACATGTACATACCTACGCATGAATAGAACGTTATATGCCCTCTTCAACTACGTTGTGCGAGGGGATAATAAGTATGTTCAGAACCAGGGCTGGGGTTGACAAATGGAGGGTGGATGCTTAATAATTCCAGGTGCCCGAAAACATCCCCACCCATGAGGTGACTTCATACGATATTTAACAAAACACGTATGGCCATGGGATACCATCTCACTGAATAAATTGGAAATATTAAACAGGAAGGGCTGGCATTAAGATAACAAATTATAAATGGGTTTGATTAATTTTATATGAAGTCTTAATTTATCATTTTGCAAAAAAATGACAAATTGTCCGAATTCACCCCAGTTTACGGTACCAATTATGAACACAGATTTTTAAGGACCTGAAATGTTGTGTTGTCTTTATAGATCAGAATGACAGAATGCCTCTAAAACTGACCCTGAGTGGGAAAAAAGGAGAAAATATAAGATGTTTGCAAAAAGATAGGAATTTCTGTGACAAGATATTGGAAATTACTTTTTTGCAGCAAGATTGGATTTATTTAGTCGAGCCGGAATGGTAATACAAGGTCCGCACAGTCCTTGAAACTCCTGGAAAGTCCTGGAAGAGTAAAATTCAGTTTTCCAATACTGGAATTTCCTGGAAAACCATTCTTACTCCTTGAAAACTCCTGGAAAAATCAATATATAGAAAGGCTATGTTCAAATATTTTATATCATTACAGTCTATAAAAAGAAAGTTTGTGATCGATTTGGCTCGGTTTCCTTCAAAACAAATGCTGCTCACATTTTATTGTAATATGTGGCGGTTTCCTATGTTAAAGTCTTGAATAGGAGTACATGTACAAATCCAAGAAAATGAATAAAAATCAATCATAAATTCTCAATTTTAACAATAAAAATTTTCTGGAAAATCCCAATTTTATCTTGGAAATCTCCCGGAATTTCATAACTCTAGTTCTGTAGGAACTCTAGTCATTTAGAAAATAAACTACCAAAGCACAATGTACACACTGGTGGTGGATTGCATTCAAAAGATTTGACCACTTGCGTTTCGTTTTTTTTTTACCCAAACAATTCATGACTGCAATCATAATGTAATCCTAATTAATAATAAAATTGTATAAGTTCTGTGTTTATTGATAATTGTATGACAATTGCTCCAGCAACATTTGCTCTGAGGACGATTGCTCCGGAGATAATTGCTCCAGAGATAATTGGTCCGCAAGAATTGCTCCCACGACAATTGCTCCAATGACAATTGCTCCAATGACAATTGTTCCAGCAACAATTGCTCCGACTACATTTTCTCTGGTGACACTTGCTCCGACTACATTTTCTCCGATGACAATTCTTCCGATGACAATTGCTCCGACAACATTTTCTCTGGTGACAATTGCTCCGGTGTCAATTGCTCTGGTGACAATTGCTGTGACGAAAATTGTTGCCCAGCATTCTACCCAATACAGAAGGAGCAATTGACGCTGGAGCGAATGTCGGTGGAACAATTGTTGTGGATTCCTCAAAATAATGAAGAGGGTTATCAGAGGGGGTCTCGACAGTAGAGTATCGTTTAATAATTATTCAAAAAGTGTTTATCGAAAACTGCTAATGTTTATAGGATGAGGATTTATATGATGGCTAGCAGATAATAATTAGCAGGTTTAAGTATGGGGGAGTCTGAAATGGACTGCCCCAGCTGATAAAGAAACCAAACTGTGTTAAGTGTAAACAAATTCTCAAACATGTGGCGGAAAATTCCTCTCAAAACAGCTGACCCTTGATAATGTATATCTAAAGCCAAAGGTCAGACTGACCAGTTGAAACATTTCTACCCCCCACCCACCCACTCTATCTTGTAGATGTTGTTGGAGTGTTGCCCTGTGTGTGGATGGTCTGAGTCCCAGAAGTGGATTATAATGTATAATGCATGTAATTATAATATATCGTTTTTTTAATTAATTGATATACCAGTACAAGTGTGATTCAATATATGTACTCTGTTTAGTGCATAAAGCGATCTTGAGAGGTTTTAAATGATGGTTTAACAGAGTCTAACAGTTAATGTGGGATTCAAAATCCCTTACCAGCGATAAATTCAATCACCATCTCTGGCCTTAAAGTGAGAATCCAAAAATATATTTCAATTTTTTTACTGATAAAAATATGTATATTAAGTTATAATTTTTACATAGAAGGTTTTCACAAGTGGACTGACCAAGTCAAGAGCATCTGAAACTCTCCACCAAATAATCCTCATTGCTGTATATTTTTATAAATGAAGAGAGAAAAATTTGCTTGCCTCCACCAGGAATTGCTGTATACATGTATATGTATTTTGCAGCATTTCGACCATTAAATTGTCATCAAAGATAATGTCGCCAGCAAGGACATTTACAGGGTTGAAATACCTCTAATGCAAACATAACTCCCACGACTGAATAGTGTTTTGTGCCCCTGCAGTAGTAATTGCCACTTTTTAATTATAGTTTCACGATGTGTTCGTCCATCCGTCAAACTGTCCGACCGAGCACCATTATCTGTGGCTAACAGGGACTCGAAATCCTAAAGATTTATGTACCTTAACGAGCCATAATGTGATAATCTTCTCACAGATCACCCAATACAAATATATCCAAATGATTTTTTTGGCGAGGAATTAATGGCAGGTTGTGGACGGCCCCACAGAACTATAGGTCAGTCCGGGAGTTTAATAAATAACATTTTTGCAACATTTAGGTACTAAAGCTATACCATGTCATTCTTATCAGGACATTTATTCCGATAGCGGAAAAAATGAATCAACTCAATTTGTGCACATTAGTATTGAATTCTGGGAGAAATTATTTCGTCAGGATTTTTGGTGATCAGATTATGGTGAAGTGTGTGGAGAAATAACAGAATAGAGCACTGTAGTGGACGATGGTAGTACTTAGTCTCTATTATACTGATAGAACACAGAATTGATATTAATGTGGCTATAACCATAGTACCAAGTCCGTGCTCGGCTCCGGTTAAAAGCATTGTTATAAAAGTAGGATTGAATACACAGCTATTAGCATGGGACCACTCCATTGATGCAAAAAGCTTTTCACACAAAAACACTTTGATTCATTAAGGCCTGAAGAATGGAATAAAATGTAAATGAGAGCCTCCATAAATGATGAGTACAAAAAGCATATATACATGTATGATCACAAACGAGGTACCAATAAATCCAATATGCCCCCTGAAGATGAGTCCACCGATATTACAACCAAAGGTATATCCATACAAGTGGATTTAATTTAAATTACAAAAAAGAATAAAGACAATATGAATGATTATTTTTTCAAATTTCAATGTGAGGTTTTGAAATCAACTTAGATTAAAAAAAAAAAAAAAAAAATATATCTGCATTAAAACATCTCAGTACATAAATAAAATACAAAAAGCAATTTTCGGCGCATGATAGTTAGCCGTCAAAAAAATTTATATCAGGCAAATCTCAGGACTGATTTTGACAAATTAGTTCTGCATGAGAAGCTCCACAATTTTTATCAGCAGTTCGTGCAGAAAAGATTAATAGTCAGTGATCAATTGTTTCATTCCGACCAGCGCTGACCATTATTAAAGAGTGAATCCATCAAAGGGATTCAATTGTCATTTTTTAATCAAATTGGAGTGGACGATGGGTTTGCGTTCCCATGGTCAGTCTGCTGATCATTCAAGGGGAGAATGACTCTTAAAGACAGCCCTTCAGAGTGACCAGTGAAAAATTACAGCCGTTGTTCAGTAGAACTATTGGAAAAATAACGGGCCCTGTAAAAAAAATGTATTGATTAACTTCCTGTGGTCAGTTCCCCCATCTTATAAAGCTTCCAAACAGGAAATGACCACTGAGTAAGACCTGCATGTTGGCGATATTGGAAAGTGCAGTGTGAAATGACCGGTGGTCAGCTTACTCGTGCACTGACCGCTGCAGTCCGGCTTGCCTAATGTACAGTGAGTTGGAAGAATCTCATAAAAAATCCATTATTTTGATGAGCTGACCAGCAGTGGCCGGAGTGCTTCAATGCAATGGTCATCCAGCTCTCTCAGCCAGGGCCACAGAGAATGACCAGCAGTGGGATGAGTGGCCAGAATGACTCAACTGACCAAAGCAACTCCCCAGCAAAAACAACTCTTAAAACCATCCTCTTATACAAGGGTCAAAAGTGCATGGGAAGTTTCAACACACCAGAACCAAAATGTAAACACTTGCCAATTAAAATACTTAATGCTCAATGGTTATGGTCAAACTGATAGACTTAGAAAATGACCAGAGCTATAGTCAGACTTCAACCCGAGTAAACAACTGATAAGAACAAGGATAAGCAAAAAGAAGATTTACGATTTGAACGACATTTCGAAGTGGGGTAACATAATAACAACAAAGTCTTTTTCTGGATAACCTCTCTTTTTTCACGAAAAAGATGTGGTTATCCAGAAAAAAGAGTTTGTTGTTATTAAAAAGAAGATTGATTGGGGGATGGGTGTCAGGGGAGGGGGTGGGATGTTTTATGGTAGGGGGGAGGGAGGGGGTACATGATGTAGCATAAAGCCCCAGCATAATACTCCATGTACATCAAGTACCCTCAATCATAAATTATACTTTTTAATACCAGGAGATAAAACACTCTGTAAATTACATACTAGTAGTGCGTATGTTATAAGTTTCTAAAAGTTTGGTCCACCTGTACATTTCAACCAGGTGTGATCTGGCATAACTTATCAACAAAGGTCACCTTAAGCTACATGTATACAGCTTTTTTACAATTTTAAAACTTTTTTTTTTTTGCACTCAGGGATTGTTAGTTATATATATATTTAATACATGTAGAGAAAGATAAATGTGCATGCCTCGGTTGGGGATCGAACCCGAGACCATTGACTACCAGGGCCAAGATGCATTTATAAATATGTAAATATATCAATCACCATCCCTAGGTACATGTATGATTAATCTGTAGAAATGTATGTGTCTGTGATAGTTTGTCTGGAACTTGAGATGTTTTATATTATTATTATGAACATCCCTGTGCCAATGTGATTAATCGATAGAAATATGTAATATATAAATTAGGGAATGGAAATTTAAAAATATCCCCATTCATTTAGCTCTTTTAAGGCAGTGATCAATACAAATATCCCCATTCTTTTAGCCTGATAAAGGTAGTGATCGATAAAAATATCCCCATTCTTTTAGCTTTATTAAGGCAGTGAACGATAAAAATATCCCCATTCTTTTAGCCTTATTAAGGCAGTGAACGATAAAAATATCCCCATTCTTTTAGCCTATTAAGGCAGTGAATGACAAAAATATCCCCATTCTTTTAGCCTTACGGTAGTGAACGATTCTTTTAGCCTTATTACGGTAGTGAATGATAAAAATATCTCCATTCTTTTAGCCTTATTAAGGTAGTAAACGATTTTTTTAGCCTTATTAAGATTGTGAAAGATAAAAATATCCCCATTCTTTTTAGTCTTATTAAGGTAGTGAACGATATTATTTAGAGTTTATATCTGTGACTAGTTGATGATAAGACTGATTCTCACAGTACTCCTGTACTCAAATAATACCAGAAATACTACACCAGCTCAAGAAGGAAACAAAGTACATGCACATTGATTGTAAGAGACATACATATTAAAATAGCTTTATGTATAATTTCACATACACCCCCCCTCAATCCAAAAAATATCATTATGAAATTTACATTTTATAGCTTCATTCAATAGCAGAGAATTGTCATTTAAGGTTGGCAACATTCTTAAATCTGAAAGATTGGATAATATTGTTTGCCCTGTAATTTATATTTAAAAAATTCAAATATACTTGTTAATTTACCTGTGACTGACATATCTGATATCCAAACTTTTTTACACCTGAATGGCCATTTCATAACACTGCTTTTTCACCTGAAGTCTTTTTTCCATTCCTAACACCACATCATTGTAACAATATGGCCAATTTAGTACAAAAAAGAACCATTTTCAAGGGTAATTTGTTAATTTTTTTTGTCACCATTCATCTTTTTCCCCAAGGCGAAATCTGTGGAAAACCTGTGAAGATATCAGCTATCTATTGTCGGGTGTAATTTAATTCCAATTCGATCCCAATTATCAAAGCATCCATTTAACAAAAAATGTTGACATCGAGTATTTTGCGTCTCTCTTTTTAGCGCACTTATCAAATTGAGATCTGTCCGAGACTCATCGTGTTGAATCGCGCGCAGTTTGTCAATTACAGACGCTGCGGCGACACTACGACAGAATTGATTAGATCCTCAGACGGCTAGAGTCTTGAGAACTTAATCGTTGCTCGCAGACAGCTTCCACAAACCACAGCACAATCTTCAATAAACGTTTTACTTTCACTTTTTGTTCTTCTCGCTACAGCAGCATTTTTTCTCCTCCACACCTCTTAATAAAAATTAAATGTAACCGTTTGAAATGTAATAGTTATGATGCTTTTTACGACTGATTCCGGTTCAAAACACCAACTATAACTTGAAAGCACTGGGAAAAAGGTCCATTGATTACAAAACCACTGCTAAGTACATCAGCTGAACAGAGTCCTAATAGCCAATCGTATATGAATCCAATTCCTATTAATGTAACATCGTTATGAGCCAGTTATCAAAACATGTAAGGGACAATTATCGAAACACAGCTAACACAAAGGCACTTGAAACGAGGTGGTCTGAATAATGACGGAGAATAAGATCATGCACTTAAATCCTTCCTTCATTCTTGCTCTGTGACATGCTGATATCAACTTAAGCCACTCTAAAAAAAATATCAGTGTAAATTCACCACACCCCCTAATAAGAGTGCGTAGACAGTCTATGTTAGCCAGCCAGTATTATATTACCCACTGACTATTGTCCATGTCTGCTTAAAAAGCTGGCTCCATAGGTACACTATCAGACCTATTTAGACCCTGGCTTTTTTACTGGGTGATTTTTCCCTGGGTTGTCTGGCAGACTGAAGCAGACACGATTAGCCTAATTCCTATCAGTTGGAGCTTAACACTTTGATAGATGGACAATAGCCTACGTCTACTCCATTTTGTGCCCAGTCGAGCTCAGTCAAAGAAAATGTCAAAAGCAATGACCAGTCCGGTCCTCTATAGGACATGTTGTTTGTTGTGGACGCTGGACATTTTGGTTAAGGTTATCCTAATAGCGCCACTGCTGCGTCCAGCTGACTAGTACCAGTAACATTACATTCTGGGCACACTGTCCAGTCCAACCTTGACTTAACTGGACATTACCGACAGACATTACCGATATCGCCTGCCATTAGCTTCTAACAGGGCAGATTTTTTTATCCTGGCCGGAGCCCAGTCGCCATCCACCCTGGATCAATCAGTTAAACGCATAAAAAATGTATCAGAATTTCTCATTGATCCTAAACAGGCTTTATTTTCTGGCTACTGACTAACTCCTCGGACAAGCGGCCTTGTCTGGGTATGAACATTAGCCCGGCTGGTCACTCACAGGGAAACAAGGCAGTGTCTGGGGCTATAGCCCTACGGCCGCCTCAAACCAACCAGCCGCTCAATTCACAATACCCTAAGCTTCAATGATTTTTTTTACTCCTGTTTTTTTCCACCTTGGCAGTTCAATCTCCCACAGGCCCGGAGCTAATGAAACCCCTCACAACTACAGCCATTACCACATACTAGTTTGTTTCTGACTAACGCATACACACTGCCACGAAGGTCTATAATACTACTTGCATCCTCATCTACCTTCTTATTTGTAAAGAAATAACTTAAAATTTCACATTTTATAGATCTATGAGTTCATACAAAAAAATGAAATGAAAGGAAAATGGCAAACAAATTAAGCCTGGTAAAATGTATGTATATATACCTTGAATTGAACATGTCCAAAATCTTGTTTGAGTAGCATTAATTGGGTGTCACTGAACAAGAATTAACTTGTGGATAATAATCCCTTATTTTATTTTTCCTGGACGTTTAGATATTGATTCTAACAATAAAACATCGAATTGAAACTAGTTAGTGCATTCAAAAAGAAAATACCATATATGTTACTGGTATAGTTTGTTATTAACTCATTATACAATACTAAAAGACCCTTAAATGCTGTCTTTATTCAAAAAAGTTCGTTCAACTCTCGGCCAGGTGAATATTTTTCAACGGAGCATTGTCAAAAAGAATATGCCGAAAAAATTTCATGTGATTCATATAACATGTAGGTTTTTCTCTGGCTTTGAGGTAAACATAGCTTTACAATCAAGATCATAGTAAACGGAATTTAAATATTAAACATATCCAATACAAACATATGAAACCTACTAAAATACAGGTAAAATTTCATTAGATTTACAATCAGCCTTTTCAATGCTTTGAGGTAAAGATAGCTTCACAATCAAAGATCACATTAAAGGGAATTAAAATATAGTAAACCCGTTTATATCCAATACAAATATATAAATAATTGTGTAAAAGATCCTACAAAAAATACATATACCTGCTTCCATTATCTTCAATTGAAAAAAATGATATGGCTGCGAAGAAAAAAAGCAGGCTTTGAGTGAAAGATCATATAAGCCAGTTAGGGCACGTATGAAAAATATATGGGCCTCTTCTAACAAATGACCTCTTCACTTTTATATTATATTTACTCACATAGCTTTTTATCTTACCACTAAAAACATCCCAGTCACACATTATCGGCATATATTGACCTCTAAAAAATTTGGAAGCTTTTTATAGACACGAAAAATACAATATAGGCCACAAGGTTTATGAGTCAAGTATAACGCTGTTTATTATTGAAATTGATAAAAAGAATTTCAAGTACATATCCACTCATTTTAATTTATTTGGTTAGCTTATCACACCGTATTAAGAGCTGCTGAACTCACTACGAGGGGTGTGAGTTTGATTCTCAACAGGCAAAATTATCTGAACTAAATGTAGCATCTGTTTTAACTGATTGATTGATTGATTGATTGGTGTTTTACGCCGTGCTCAAGGGTATTTCACTTATATGACATATGCAGTGTACTCCATCAAATAGCAACACTAATACAACTATAAAATGTGAAGTGTTTCGCTGCGTTGGAAGATTTATATTCCTCCAGTGCTTAGTAAAGACAGCATGACTATGCTTGAAACATGTTGCCCTTAGCCAGAGGGTTTTTAACTCATTGAATACTATCTCAAAAAATGAAAAGTTATACAAAGTGATACAAGCTGGTGCAAAATTTTACAGTAAAATAAATCAACGCAGCAAAATGAGGCGCACATTTTATAACATAACTCCTGACTTATAAATGTATTGTTTGCTAAGGTTGTTTTCTAAAACACGGACTGTTACTACAATATCTTTTAGGCAAGAGCTATTAGCTTGTAAACTAGATGGTCAACAAAGAAGTCAGTATCGCAAAACCTCAAGATTAGAAGTCATGAGAAAAGAACATATTAGGGTTTAAATTGACCAGTCGTTAATTTCCCAGATGCATACTCCTCGATATCGAACCATCAAAGTCGGCTGAGTCTATTTTTTTCTCGGCCATCGTTTCCGAAGCTCATCTTGTTTGATTTGAAATGACATCCATCATGGCTGACCACTGGTAGAAAACGCACCCCCTAATTACCGTCTTGGGAATGGATTGATGAGCGTGGGCCACGGACAGAATTCTGGCAGAAGGAGTACTGGTCAGACGGGACAAGTAAAAAACCCTGTCCAAAATAATCAGTATGCACTCGTTGTATAAAATAAATAAAAGTCTGCTCCCATTTGCCTTGGAGGGTCGTTTTTTAATCTCCCCAGAGCTTCTCTTCGGTTCTGGAGTCGCTATTGTTAATACAGGGGTAGATGCTAGTACTTATTCAGTCTACTATATTCTGCCATTATCTGTAATGACCTTGGTAGAAATACTAAAACACCATTGGTTATGAGGCTGATTTCTGACAAATAATAACCCAGATTTATACTCCTCATGTAATATACATTATCTAGCTGCTTACAGCCTCTCTGTTCTTCTCAGATGACGGAGATATAATGAGGGCTGTGGTATCACATACATTGTTTCTGCCAAATGGTCTCAAGCACTGGCCCCACTGATATAAATGCTCCAAAAACATGACTTTAATATCCTGAATTCTTTTTAGATATTCCAAATCTTTCAACCAGTATAATAAACGGTCTAAAAAATCATAGGATTTCTTTATGTTAAAAAGATTTCTACATGCAATTTAAATAGGATTTCTCGATGTGAAAATGATTCCAATAGCACCAAAATTAAGCTGAAGGGAGCTTCGTGTTGCCCTGGTGCTCTCAGAGCTAAGGGGAAACAAGAAGCTGTTGTGGCGTCCTGTATCTTGTCATTGATTGTTGCCAGTGACGTCAGGGTGGTTTCCTTCACCCATTGGGCTGGCATGCCGTCATATAAGTGAAATAACCATAAGTACGGCGTAAAACGCCAATCAAACAAACACCAAAATTTATGGTGCCAAATGGTCTAAACCACTGGCCATACATGTACATTACAATACACAGTCCAAAAATAGGAAACGCCATAAGGAGTAACATAACAGTAGATGTTGAGACACAGGACACATTACACACAGGCATTATAAACAATAGGGCTTGTTGTTTGATTTATTGAGGTTTTATGCCATAATTATGGTTATTTCACTCAAATAATGGCATGTCAGCAAAATGGATGAAGGGAACTACCCTTGACCTCATTGACAATAAACATTGTCAAGATACAATACATGTGCAGGGCTGGGCGCAAAAAATGGCGCAACAAGACAGCGTGCAAATTTACAGTGCAAAACACCACTGTGACAACCAATCAGCTTCAATTTGATGAGAGCATCAGAGCCCGACACAAGCTCCTGTCAACCACCAACACAAAACTGTGCAAAGCCATAAGTGCCAAAAACTTTCCAAGCTACGTTCTTTAACAAGCACAATACTATAAATGGTAAAGAAAATTATTGCCAAACACATCTTTTAATTGGGAAAAAATATTTTCCACGACACTCCAAAGGCTTTTCTCAAAAGAAAAAGACATTACATGTAAATTTGG
>JAUELC010026283.1:0-12979 GCA_031471745.1 Cryptochiton stelleri
CTGTGAAAAAATTGATTCCTCTGAGATGTGATTTTCACCAATGGCATTTGATTAAGAACTTTAAATGAAACAAATGTATGTTATCACAATAGCTTGTATTACAAGAGAGACAAAAGTATTTACACTCCGGAATTACAAAGAAGCAGAACACATCCTGTATTAGAGCTTTATTTCCTATACTACTAATAATTTATATGGTGCAAGCGAATAGAATAGGAAAGATGTTATCTCTTATACCGGTACGTGACTAAACATCGAAATGTGGCGTTTAAGCACGGTTACTTTACATTTATGTTACGTTTTCATGACAATTTATTCATGATGGTTTTCTGTTTGAAAGTTGTAGCTTTGTTAGTCAGGATAGTCTGCTTGATTTGCAATGTACGCCGCACAGAAAGTCGGACGAACTATCGTATTACTGATATAGATGAATTATTCTGAAGAAATTGATGTTTATTTTATGATAAGAAACATGTATCTGCCTCTCCAGTCCTTTATTAAAGGCATTCGACAAAAAATATAATCTGTACAACAAAAGCAGAAAACTATGCATACAGGTTGTTCAGTACTAAATAGAACAGCAATCAGTGTATGATTGTTGTCGACAAAATGCTAAAAGTTAGCCAGATTGGTTCACAGCAGAGCTTTCTCGAATGACATCATAACACAACAGTTTGGTCTACCTTTAGTTGCATTAACCACGTTTAAACTGTTGTAGACAATAGTATAACAGTTATTACAGTGTAAAGCTGTAGATCAGCCAATATTGCGTTCCATTTATTTCAGCATCAAAGTAGATCATTAACGAATTATGAAGGTAAAATGTTTTCTCAAAAGTGATAGTTCGATGCGTTTATTTACATCTGGTCAATTTATAAAAGAGATAGATCAGACAGACAAAATCAGTTCCTTATATAGGCCTATATAAAATATATGTCTGGATACATGTGAAGGGAAATATGGATGGAGGGTAAGTTAATTGCAACACTTCAGTGAGGTACCACACATTTACATGTAGACTCTAATAATGGTTACTCAAATATTTAGTTCCATGTTTCCCGTTGATGAGACGAACAGACGAAATTGATAAGCATTACCGATTCAATTGTCAATACAAAGTAACCAGTGAAAACAGGATATGAATAACCTTTTCTCTTAAATCAACTACAGACTCATTTCATTTATGTTTTTATCCAAACAGGAAAATACTTACAGATCGATTTATACTGTCTGTTTACAGTGTTATATAATATTGCTTTTGCCTGCAGAATCCCTGTTCTCTGTAGAACCCATGCACTATAGCATGAAGCCCCCAGCTTGTCAGATGGCTATATCAGACGGGTCATTGTACGAAATGAACATCTGTTGACGTCACTTCTTCATATGGGGGGCACCAGTGAAATGAGGTCAGGAATACCACATATGTCAGCAAATACTGATTCCATAAAAAAAACCTATGACAGGACTTCAAAGTAGGAAATTGGACCATTAACCTAGATAAACACACCAGCCCAGCATATCCAGGTTTAACGAACATTTTTAATACTTCTGGTTTCTTCCAGATTGCTAGAGCAGTAACACCTTAACAGTATTCAGTAACTAACAAGCAAACAACTGTAAGAACGTTTAGATAACGCTGTTTCTGTATTGAACACATTTGTATACTTCGCCAATCGACACTCTTCAACAAATCTACAGACACAATGTCAACTTTATATAAGATTTCTACAAGTGCATGACTTCATAGGGTTTAAACTACAACATTGTTTAATGTTCCAGCTATGGCCTATTTGCCTTTAGCATATTGTCAATTGATTCTCAACAGCAAGACATTTTATCCCAATTTACTGTATAATACCAAGATAAAAGACGGCCTTTGTGTTTTTGGCAAAGCGGAATCCATGTGCCTTCGGTGATTTTGATATTTTGTGACACAGTTAATTATAATGTTTAGATATCGTATGAGGTGAAATAATCTAAGTATCCACGTTGTTTGAACTTTGGTTTACCTGTGGTACAGTCAGACTTTATATCTGCAGGCGAAACTCCTTCTTTGCGCCTACTATTTACCACGTAATTGGATTGTGAGCAATCTGAAGGCACGAAGTTATTCGAAAAACTGTTTGGTTAGAGTGTTTTCAGCTGATCACAAACGAAATGGGTCAAAGGTAGTGGGCCAATTACACAAACAAATCAATTTGTTGTTGTTCACAGAAAACACTGGCAGCAATCTTGTCTTAATCATATGTAAGTGAAATGTTCATCGTATAGTTCAAACACTACCACAAAAGACTACTATAAGACTGGATGTTTCATGTAACTGGTGCAATCGAATATAGTTTAGTGAAAAAAGATATCAATTTTGTTGGGGTGTTTTATAATGAAGCGTGTAAAAAGTATGAATTCTGTATGGCCAAACTTCCCGACAATGTGGACTGTTACCATTCGCGGATATTCATTTAGTCGATATATTACAACCTATTTAGTCGATATCTCTGTGCTTGTCCTTTTTAGTTCATTGGTTTCTTTTTTTATGTACAGTTTCAGATTATTTAACTGATGTATTTCTTGACGTCGTACATATAGATATACGGTCTTTAAAATCATTTACTAAACATTCTTAGCAGTTCCAGATAGACAATGCTAAATTATATAAATTATAAATTAGACCGTGCTCCAGGGTTCTGTCCTGGGGCCAATTCTATTTGTAATGAATATAAACAATACAATTAAAAATGATATCCTTCTAATTACAGACGTTACTTGTCTCTTCATAATATCAGATGACTTACTCAACACTGATACTTATAACTGTATTGAAAATGATCGTTTATCGACGAAGTCCTGGGCTGAACAATAACTAGTTTCTTATCATGCTTCTACAACTGAATGGATATTTTTTTTCTGAACGACGCGCTCCATCCCAATTGGTAGTCCAATTTATGAACCAACCAATCTCTCAATATATTAACCACACATATCTAGGAATTAATTGTAATAGTCAACCGAATCGGAATTATTACATTGCAAATCTAATAACGCATGCCCATAATAAATTTTCTCCTTTTCTAGGTGCAAAATTGAGACTCAGTCGCAAAAATCTAGAAACAATGTATAAAATCTGTATTCGCCCTTCTTTGGAGTACGCCGTTATCGTCTGGGACAGTCTAACTGAATGCCTAATTAATAATTTCAAAATGTTACAAAAACATTGTCTCCGAATAACGGGGCTTGCAAAAAGCGTTGCATTAACGTTGATTGATGAAAAATCAGGTTTTCATACTTCAGTGAAGAGGCGAAAAATCATATTCGGAGCCGTCCCTGTTAAACTTACGAGAAAAACTCCCAGGTCCACTAGCTACGACGAATTCATACCTTCAACTTTGTCTAGATACACCACTTATTTCGCACGTACTATTTCTTTTGACACATCTTTTTTTCCTTCTGTAACGCGTGACTGGAATACTTTCTATCTTAAATCGATCACAGATCATCATGAATTCAAACAAAAAATTACAACTTTTACCGTGTATATGTAGTAAAACCAATTGTTTGGTATTGTGATGGCGACCGTTTTGGTAACGTTCTCCTTTGTACAATGAGAAGCGGATGTAGTTCCCTTAATGACGATTTATTTAATAATTTTTTTTGTCATTCATGGCATTTAGACAGCCGACCATTATCCTTTACACTGTCCAAGATTATGTTCAGGTAGCAAGATACGGATGAAACAAACCATATTGGTTACGCAAATAACCCAAGAACTACACTCCTTTTGTATGGTTGACCTGAAATAACACGGGACTGAAATAGTTAAATTGTTTAAGCTGTGTGTCATTTTTAAATTAACTCTCGTATATTTACGACCTAAATTCAATCTTATTAAAATTAAATTTCCAGAAACTAAAACTGGTAATAACATATATATATATTTATATATTTGTAATAAATGAAGAGAGAAAAAATTGCTAATCTATAAATATATATCGCTGAACCATCATACCAAATGGTACAGAGGTATGATGTATTATGTTTATAAAAAATACATCTAAACTATCGAAATTGAGCAAAAGCATCACGAACCAGCGTGACGGAATACCGGTGAAAGTGGGACAAAACACTATTCAGTCATTTATTTGGGACAGAAAGGTTATATGTTAGATAGAAGAGACGTTTCACCAAATGAACAAAAGGTTGGGAGTGTTTTTTGTTCCAGTCAGCGACCGAATCAGTCAGTACAGCGTTACTGATCTTCATTAAAGCCTAAAGTGAGATCCCGGCTCATATCTACAGTTCACAGAACTTGTGGCCGTGACTGTAATACCAAGGGCAGGAAATCAAAGCTGTCAATGTTTTTATCAGCTATAGTGTTTCTTTGAAATCCCCCACAATCCAGATCAATGAATGAAATTTGGAATGACCGATGTTATACAAATTACACGGAGCTCTTTTCCCAGCGGATGTTCTATTTCTCCTTTTAGTTTGATATCAAATAGAGGATAAAAGCAAATTGAATGCTCTAACACATTTTCATACTACACTATCCACTAGGAGCGATATATATATATATTTGTATATATATATATAGAAGTATAATCTTGCTTCGGCATATAAAACAAAGGCAAGTGAAGGCATCAAGCCCTCTCAACCAAGTCACATGGAGGAGTGCAACAACTTTCGGACAGTAACCATAGTTGGAAATCAATAGTACCAAACATAATTCTTCCCAGGTTATTCGGTATTATTCAATTCAGACAGTTTGGCTAATTCAAAGAAATTGCCGTATTGCAAAGGAGACAATTAACTGTGACAAAATTATCTGACAAAGTCGTCTCCTTCGTTATTTTCAACGTCGATGGATCTGTAGGAAAGATTAAACAAAGTTACTACAAGATTATATTTGCTGGTATTATCCCTTCACGCTTGCACTACACTTAAGATCTGCACTACACATGTTTCTTATATTTTGTTGATTATCATCACATAATTTAATTGCATATAACGCGTGGTGCGATTAACATGTGAATTGAAATCAATTATTGCTGTCAGTTATTAAGAAATCGAGGAAGCTAAACAAAAAGCATATATTGTCCGAACATTGATTTTACTGGTGTGACAGTTTTAATGGTGGAATAACCGCCACCTATTGCATTATTGTATAGGCGCGTTCGTGTCGGTCATGGTGTTCTCTGGAAGGACGAAGTCGTCCGAACAGTTTAATGAATGGTGTACTCTCACACTTGCAGAGTTATGTTAACCATGCACTGTAAGGCAAACTCAATACATTCCTTACAACTAGTCCAAAACAATACGATCGATGGAAATGGTGAGCTGAGAGCATTTATATCGGCAAGTCTAAGTCTACTTCCCTATCTGGTCTGCCTGGAATCTCCGACACCTGTCCTTGAATTAAACACTACGTACATATCTTAGTCTGTTAGCTCGTCCCTAAATCAACCGAGACGTCTGTTCTGGTTGAATGTATTAAATACAGGAAGACACAATTACGAAGGGTTTTGTATAATTTACCGCGATTGTCAGCAATATGCCTCTATCATATCACCATGTTATCCAATCCATACGCAATTCATATATTAATACAACACGTCATATTTTAACTCCTTATGGCATTGGACAAAATAACTAAACTTCAACTGTTTAGTTGAAAAGGACTTTCAGAGACAATGTTTGAATGTAGCTATACTAGTAACTCTCATGACACAACACCTTGTCCTTAACCCGAACAATCTAACGCCCTAACCCGAGTTTGTATATCTCTTGCGACATTTATGTTGACCTGTATTGTTTAAAATGAGAACAATGACTTTGATTTCAGTGGAACAAGAAAACAGAAAATGATACAAGACACGTTACACCCTCGTGCAAATGTACGTTGTTTTTTTGTGGCCTTAGTAAATTTTGAAACCAAACTATCTAATTACAAACACGATGTGAGACAGTAACCTCTATATATATTCTAGCAGTAGTATTTCAGTCGGAGGCGCGCATTTCCCTCACGTCTAAACCCTGGGCTTGGATGCGCGAGTGTCTGAGGGTGGGCGCCAGTCCTGAGCTTGGATGCACGAGCGTTTGACAGTGAACGGTGGGGGGATGCACATTCAGTATATATACATGGTATTTACCCCATACAGTATACAGTAACTAGTGCATGTTGAATGTTTACCGGTCTACTATTTTATGTTTTCCGCTCACTTAGAGTTATCTCTCTTACCCGCAACATATGGTCAGATTTGCCTGTTTGCGCAGTTCTTGAGTAGAAGTTTTAAGTTGGCAGATTCAAACAGTAATTATATAAGTACGGTATCTCTTCTGTATTCACTCTTAAAATTAGAGATGCCTGAGCTTCAATCGGTTTACGCTAAATTTGTCCTTCGTGGCTTGTCTAAAGCTAAATCGCAACTGCCTACAAGTGCTTTGTATTAGGGGAGGGTGGGGCTACTTGAACATAGGGGCACATTGAACCACCCCGCTTACCTCCCTTAATATGAAGTGTGACATTATAGATGTCTCTGGTGAGTTGTTGCTTGGTAACAAGGAGTGGATGCAGTTTATCATCAACTGATTCTGCATCACAGTACAACTTTTAGAACAACTTTTTCATTTTTGGGCCACTGGACTAAAATTTCCAGGTAAGTTCATTTTAGTCTTCCATCTTAGCTATTTACTAAAATTGCTACCAAACAACATAAACTTGTTATGGAAGAATTATTGCTAATTCCTGTGAAATATTTTCAGAATTGTCTCACAGCACTTGCTGTAAACATGTTGTTGTTGTTCAAAGTGGTTGGTGGGGCACATTGAACCATTGAAAGTGGGGCAGTTTGAACCATGGTTCAATGTACCCCATTGTAATTGTATTGTACACAACATCTTGATTCAAGGTTTTTATTATTATTTTTGCAGAAAATATGGTTCGAACATATAAAAGAAAGACTGAGAGAGCCAAAGCCGATGGTGGTTTAATGAAGAGAGCTGTAGAGGAAGTAGTAAAGGGCAGATCTGTTCGCCAAGTTGCGCGTGATTTGGAAATAGATAGAATTACTCTATCCAGATATGTATTAAAATTCAAAGCTGGAAAAATTAGTAATACCTCTGACTTTGCCCCGCACTACAACTCACAACAGGTTGGTAAAGAAATTTACGGATATATGATTACTGTAACATGTGTAACTCAAGTGCGAAAATAATATGGAATCTTAATATGATAATAATAATCCAATAAAAAACTGAAAGTGTACATAATTGAAATGTTTAGGGTTTACATTTAATAATCAGGCCCTGACAATATTTTACCGCATTTGAAAAATTAGATATTTTAAGAAATCAAAGATTTTGTCAAAGTAATAAAAGATATCCCTTGTTTTTTCAGATTTTCACTAAAGAGGAGGAAGATGGTTTACAGCAATATATTTTAAAATGTTCTATGATGTTCCATGGGTTAACCTACATGGATACGAGAAAACTTAGCTATGAATATGCTTTGAAAAAACAAAAGACAGTCCCACAAAGCTGGATAAACAATGGCTTGGCAGGCAAAGACTGGATGTACAGTTTCATGAAGCGACATCCACAGATTTCATTGCGTTCTCCTGAGGCAACAAGTATGGCTAGAGCTCAAGGATTTAACAGAATAACAGTGGGATAATTTTTTGAACTTTGGACAAAAACACAGAATGAAAAGAAATTTGGTCCTGAATCTGTCTATAATCTTGATGAAAGTGGCATCACCACCGTTCAAAATATCCCAAAAGTATTGGCTGCTAAAGGAATGAAACAAGTTGGGCAAATAACAGCATCAGAGAGAGGAACTTTGGTTACTATCTGTTGCTGTGTGAATGCTGTTGGAAAAGCATTGCCTCCTATCATGATCTTCCCCAGGGTTCATTTCAAAGAACACATGCTTAAAGGTGCTCCGACAGGCACTCTTGGTCTTGCGACAAAGAGTGGTTGGATGAACAGTGAACTTTTCCCGCATGTTATAGAGCATTTTATCAAGCACATGGGGTGCTCCAAAGAAAAACCTGCGGTTTTGTTCATGGACAATCATGAGAGTCATCTGGGAATTGCGGTAATTGATATTGCTCGGGCAAATGGACTCTCCATCATTACATTTCCTCCACATACTTCACATAGGCTTCAGCCTCTTGATGTAACGGTATATGGCCCTCTGAAAACATGCTATAAGAAGGCCATCAATGAATGGAATCTTAGCCACCCTGGTGTAAGGATCACCATATATGATCTGCCTGAGTGTTTCACAACAGCTTTTCATCGAGCACTTACGTATGAAAACATCAGTGCTGGATTTCGGCATACAGGAATATGGCCCCTGAATTCCTCTGTGTTTTCAGAAGATGACTTTTTAGCTGTGTCAGTGTTTGCAAGCACAACACAGGGGACAAATTGCCAGGAAAACAGAATTAATGGTACGGTTGATGATCAGGAGTCATCAACATCGACAGTGGAAACCAGCTTTGATGAGCTTTCAGATCTACGTCCACTTCCAAAGCGAAAAGAAAATGAAAGCTCCTCTAAACCTCGTGCCAAGAGAAAAGCTGTTGGATGCAGACTTATTACGAGTACACCAGAAAAACAGAGACAGGAGGACGATCTGATCTGAATAAAAAGCTTCCGAAAAATAAAGCTCCTCTAAGTGTCACCTTATCTCATGATGATCCCACATCTTCAGACAGTTACCCCAGTTCAGACTCTGAAGACGAAGACTATGACATAACAGAACAATTCACAGATGACCCTCTTGAGTTTTCTACTTTGGCAACCAAAAAGCCAGAAGTTGATGATTTTGTTCTGGTTAAGTTAACACCAGTCAATTCAAACAAGGCCTTACACTATATTGCTAAAATTTGTGATGAAGCTCAAAACAATGAAGAAGGTTCATATGATGTGGAGTTCTACCGACAGTCAAGGAAAATGGCAGGACGTTTCACGAAACCCATTATTGAAGACCTTTCCCAAGTTGTCCGCAGTGACATTATAATGTGTCTACCGAAGCCCCTTTTGACAGGTGGCACAAAGCGAGTGGCATCTATGATTCAGTTTAGCATTGATCTACATCAGTATAATTGTCAATAGACAGTTCTCAGTTATATTCGCACGCCGTCATATAAGTGAAATAACCTTAAGTACGGCGTAAAACCCCAATCAAACAAACAGTTATATTCGGGTTTGCGCATTGTTTTGCGCATGTTTTATTCATGTTTTTGTAATAAATGATGTTAAGATTCAAAGTCTGTGTTGTCAAGAAATACCTCTGTTGCCAAAGCATTAAAGCATTAAAGCTCAATTGTTATATTTACTGTTTTCAATAGGATGGTTCATTCTGCCCCACAGTATGGTTCAAGGTACCCCACATGTGGGGCACTTTGAACCACTTGATAAATTTTTTTTAAAGTCCTTATTACCGTTTATATGAAATTTTAACCAGATTTTGTCTGCTGAAATAGTAAGTGTTGATGCTCAAGTAAGTTATTGTGCATAGTTTAGGTGAAATTCTTTTGGAATTAAAAATGTGGGGGTGATAGTTCAAAACCATGTTCAAGTAGCCCCACCCTCCTCTACTACAGTACAGATTAGAACTAACTTAACCTTTAACGCGACTGGAACAAAAACAAAACCTCACCTAAAACGAAACATGAATCGCGCCAGTGCGCGCTCTGACGCGTCTCAGCCGCGTTTAAATAAAAACAAAATCGCATCTAAACGTTTTTGCAAACGCGTCGTGACGAAAAGTATATTACTTCTACACGTAGAAAAGGCGTGTTTTGCTAGTTTGATGATCGCGTCTGTCTTCAAAACGAGCGACAGAGCAGACGCATGTGAGTCGCGCTAACCGGCGCCTTAATTAATAGCTGCTTCAGAATTTGGCGCGTTTTCTGTGCGTTTTAGGTGCGTCCAGACGTTAAGTTAGTTGTAGTCTGTACTGTACTGCACATACTTTGATAGATTGTGCCCTTTCTCAGAATGGAGAATCTCGTGGTTGCTAGGATGCGGTCGCTGTTTTTGATTGCATTCTTCATTATGGCTTGGAAGTCTAATTTGTTGCCCTGAAACAGCTATAACACGGGGGAATGTTTTTCATAATTCAGATGTGTTTTGGGTTTTACTAAAGTTGTCAAAACCATACAGTTTGGACAGAGGAACCTTCGGGTGCCGATTTTGGCTATCATCGGTTCTCTTTTATATCCTGTGTCCACCGCGTATGTTCACTTTAGTTCCGGGAGACTCCTCGTCTCCTGCCTTCAGTCTACCTGAGAAAAGTGACACAATTTCTCCAGTTACCTATAACTGTTGTCAGAATTATATTATGCGTTTAATAAGTAAGATAGGCCGCAATCCAGATCTATATTCCTCTCATTCTTTCCGTCGGGTAGGTGCATCTTGAGCCTTTCAGTACCAGGTACCTACATATCTAATAGAGCTGCTGTGCGACTGGAGAAGTGACATCTGTAAAAAAAAAATAGAATTGGGGCTTACGGAGAAAGTATTGACATAGCAAATGATGCGTACAATAATTACACAAAATTGTTAATCCTTACTTGGTTTGGAGGCTTGCGTATTCGCGGGTTTTCCATTATGTCTACGTATATACAGGTCCCACAATATCAACGGCCTACTAATTCGGACCATTCGAATTGTATGTTTTATATTGTAAATAACTTGTAAGAAACGCTTGCTCTTGAGTGAATAAATGGTTTGTTATATCAATGATCTTAAGTCGATGTTAAAACAATGAAATTGGTGATTTCATTTATTGTTGGAAACATTGTCTGTTTATATTATTCAGCAATGTGTGAATGAATTATTTATTAATGTATTTAATCATATGTCCTAATAAGATGTAAATTTTATCATTTAATTATTGTGACAGTCAACATCAAATTATTCATCCATTAATGCCACATTTATTCTGTATAAAGTGTTGGGTCGGCCTTGTAGTTATAAAACCAACATTTAACATATAATTCCTTTATTTCCATATTTTACTTACCAAAACGCATTTGTTTCAGCGACATTTGGAACATGAGATAGTGTTACCATTAGCTACATGGCGTAAAAGTTGTCCCAGAGGTTGAAAATCCTTAATGCACTGTCAAGTTATAACGTGGTATCGTTCTGTTATAGAACTACGAATTACTAGATTTCACCAGTATCTGTGGTGATTATTCAGCTAAAGTAATTAATAAATCATCACAATATTTTATTTTGACAACAAATCCCAGAACGGCATCTCTCATGTTTGGCGTAGTACACAATAGCCTAACACTTAGTAAAACAGCACTTACATTTACGACTTAGAACGAGGTAGAATAACACATTTTTCGCCAGTAGTGCATCTTGGCATCATAACGATTACTTGATTAATTCATGTATTTAGTGCTGGGTAACTACGCAATGACGTAACCATAGCAATAGTTTTAACAATATTTGATTCATAGCTCTTAGTTATAACATTGAAGTTAAAATGAACTCACATATAGGTTAACCGAGCATGCTAATAAATCTATAATCAATCCATATATTCAAAAAATTATATAGTCTTTACAGATGCTTCTTTCCATTATTAGCCATATGTAAAATTCATACTCTCTGTCTAAGACCTACAGCTCCTAAATCATGGCGTGATATTTACACAAAACAGCCATTTTCTGAAGATACGAGAATTCACTAAGTATTAATTATTTCTGCCACAAATAGTTCTGGTGTAACGTAATTTTATTTTTGATAATCAAATTCAATTTATCTGCGAATGAAGCCTGTGTGATTTCTGTATTGTTTGCAATATCATGAATATGATGCGAATTAGTTGAGTTGATAAGGCCGTTAAGAGAAGTGTAGATTCAAGAAATCAGATTATTTTGTGTTGAAGCAACAATGAAGTTATTATTATCTCTGTGGTTGTTTGAACAGGTTACAATCGTCTCTTAGTGTAGGCCATTTATTTAGATTTCGCCAGTATCCGTGGTGATTGTTCAGTTGTATAATTGTGAAATGCTAGATTTCGCCAGTATCTGTGGTGATTGTTCTGTTATATAAATGTGAATTGGTAGATTTCGCCAGTATCCGTGGTGATTGTTCAGTTATATAATTGTGAATTGTTAGATTTCTCCAGTATCTGTGGTGATTGTTCTGTTGTGTAATTGTGAAATGCTAGATTTCGCCAGTAACCGTGGTGATAGTTTTGTTATATAATTGTGAATTGCTAGGTTTCACCAGTATCCGTGGTGATTGTTCTGTTATATAATTGTGAATTGGTAGATTTCGTCAGTATCCGTGGGGATTGTTCAGTTGTATAATTGTGAATTGCTAGATTTCGCCAGTAACCGTGGGGATTGTTCAGTTATATAATTGTGAATTGCTAGATTTCGCCAGTATCCGTGGGGATTGTTCAGTTATATAATTGTGAATTGCTAGATTTCGCCAGTAACCGTGGTGATAGTTCTGTTATATAATTGTGAATTGCTAGATTTCGCCAGTATCTGTGGTGATTGTGCAGTTATATAATTGTGAATTGCTAGATTTCCCCAGTATCCGGGGTGATTGTTCTGTTATATAATTGTGAATTGCTAGATTTCGCCAGTATCCGTGGTGATAGTTCTGTTATATAATTGTGAATTGCTAGATTTCGCCAGTATCTGTGGTGATTGTTCAGTTGTATAATTGTGAATTGTTAGATTTCGCCAGTATCTGTTGTGTTTGTGCAGTTATATTATTGTGAATTGCTAGATTTCGCCAGTATCCGTGGTGATTGTTCTGTTATATAATTGTGAATTGTTAGATTTCGCCAGTATCCGTGGTGATTGTTCAGTTGTATAATTGTGAATTGTTAGATTTCGCCAGTATCCGTGGTGATTGTTCAGTTGTATAATTGTGAATTGTTAGATTTCGCCAGTATCCGTGGTGATTGTTCAGTTGTATAATTGTGAATTGTTAGATTTCG
>JAUELC010026393.1:0-12978 GCA_031471745.1 Cryptochiton stelleri
AAACTTGTTAAAATCGAGGCAATCAGAATTTGATGAAAACTTCTAATTTCGGGTGCGTATGTGACTTTAAAGTCACATACGCACACAAAATTATATTTTTTTTTGTTGTTGAGTAAACGATTTGAATTGGCAACAAAAGAGATTAATGTCAACATGCACATTCACGAGTGAGTTCTGTTCTGTTAGGTTAAAACACTTCAGCTGAATCTATTTTATGCCGTAAAAAATCCACAAAATCGAAGATACACCTTAAACCGTGCGTATTTCGTTTTGGGCGATGTTGAAATCGTTTAAGGGCATTTCAAGTATTCCCGAGTAGAGTTGCTGACGGCTAAAGAGCTAAAAGAATTCTAGCACAACATTGTATGAACTGAGAAAAAATATACATGTATATGTAGACAAACTTGGATAAGCGTATGCGTTGAGGGTGTTTTAACCAGTAGTGCAGAAATTACCTGTAGTATAGAACTTAACCGGTAGTGTAGAACAAATCTTCTGCAGGATTGTAGGATTAACCGGTAGTGTAGAAAAAAATAACCGGTAGTGTAGTAATTCTGTTAACCGGTAGTATAGCACAAAACCAACCGGTAGCGTAGTAGAAACTGAACGTTCAACCAAACAAATTAACCGGTAGTGTGGAATTTCAATATGCCTACGTGTTCTCCCAAAAAAATAAAGGAAAAAGAAATTCTAAGTTATGTTATTTTACATTTAATGCACTTTTTCCTATATAATAGGTTATTTAATTTAATTTTCATGATCTTCTAAAAATACATGTACATATTTACCGTTTGTTCGGTGTACGCAGTCATCCAGTTCAATGTCAATTTTGACCATTGATACAGAAAGCAATGCTGGGATTTTAGGATTGTGTTAAGACATTAACCCTAGCATATATTGTTGCTGTCTAAATATTTTAAGGGGGCTATATCGCCGAAAACGGTACATTTTACCAATCCAAGATTAAACAACCTAGCCACTTTATCTTTGAGAGATTTTTAGCATCGTAAAAATACATATCTACCAAACTATGGTATTGTTAAGCTCGGTTGAAATTCGTTTGGTGACATTTGTTAGTTTTGGTCCATGCAATAAACCAAATGGAAGCTCTAGAACCCTCCAAATTGTAATAAAATTTCTACAGGTTAAGTCGCTTGTCATTTTTTACATTTTCCCCGTGTCTTCCCCATAAACGCGATTCACTATACCATGTGGCTCATTCCGACATTTTGAACGAATATATAATCAGAATTTATTCTTGTTACTAGACCTGTAGTTTAGGATTATAAATAGATAACAAAGTGTTTGCTGGACGGTCAAAACAGGATTCAAATCATTACGTTGTAACAAGACATACGATGCTTTGTATATATAGTCTTTACAGTCTGACAAAAAAGTTTTGTGTATATTTGTTAACAAGATGCAAAGCGCACTGTTGCAACCCTTAATGTAAAAATAACCCTTAATGTAAAAAATGTTACATTACGGGTTAACGTTCAACCCTGAATGTAAACAATTTTACATTAAGGGTTGAACGTTAACCCTTAATGTAAGTTTTTTTACAGTAAGGGTAATTTTTACATTAAGGGTTGCAACAGCGCACATTTAACAACTTTTCTACAATTATTTTCCTAATTTTAATAATAAGAACGGATTATTTTTAAATTCTGAACTACCGCTTGATTATTTTGGTTCGACCTTCAGTTTCTACACTACCGGTTGAGTTTGTGCTACACTACCGATTAACCAAATTTCTACACCACCGGTTGATTTTTTTCTACACTACTGGTTTATTCTAAATCACCGGTTGATTTGTTCTACACTACCGGTTACCTTCTACATTACCGGTTCATTTATGCGCAACTGGTTGCAACAAATGGAATGAACATCTTAGACCTGATCTTCGTAAACCTATATATGAAGCTGTTAATTTGATTGCCGTTTCTAGAGCTCCAATGGGAGGGCTATATGATCAGAAGTACTGCCAGCCAAGTAGCTTAATATAGGCCATTCTATACGGAGATAAAACATATCTCGTTTATAAAATCATTTGTCGGTAGTTTTGGGTATTTTTTTATTAACGTGGTGGCTAATATGTAGATGACAATATACCAACTTGTAATGGCGGCAGTTATCTTTCTCCCACGAGAACGTCCTTTTCTGATAACTCTCTTACTGGAGAAATATAAAACACCATTTTGATGATTATTACTCCAGTATTAAAATTACCCAATGGGACTTGAAATTAGGAAGTCTATATATTTACTCTACGACAGGTCACACTGGAATATGAAAATATGTGACATTTTATAGGATCTGTTGCGAAACGTGTAAGTCAAAAAAAATACGTTAATATCCTGGGAAGTGGTCCCTAGTCCGAAGGATCGCTAGTCCGAAGGTTCAATAGTCCGAAACGTTTTCAAGCTGCGTGTGCACTAGTCCATATGAGTGAAATAATCTTAAATGGAGCATAAATTTCCAACCAAACAAACACTATAGCACGCCGATTAGGCTATGTCGTGATCAACGTTTCGATGTAGATACTAACACCGTTTTCAAGTCAAATGGTGGTAGATGAAATCTCTCTAAAAATCTCTCTAAAATCTCTGAAAATCTCGCTAAAAATCTCTCTTAATGCCACTCAAAGACGTTATGAAGTACACTGTTAGAGAAGCGATATTCTTATCATTTTATATTTTTGTTGTTTGGTTCACAATAATTAAATCCAAGGTTACAAAAAACTTGCTTATTTTAACAAAGGGTTCTCCAAACGCCATATTGGACATTGTCAATGAGTTTTGGACGTTTGGTAGGGTTTCTCATCTTCTCCAGACAAGGTGAGTCCCGACGTCAAGCTCTATTCCTACCCTTGTGACGCTTGCACCATATTAATGATTAAACAAGGAGGAGGTAACACTCCTAGTTCCAATTATCGTCAAAACAAGGTCGCACATAGCCATGGTGCCATATATCCCTCAAAACAAGGTCGCACATAGCCATGGTGCCATATATCCCTCAAGACAAGGTCGCACATAGCCATGGTGCCATATACTCCTCTGCACATAGCCCGCATAGTGATAGAAATTAAACTTTTATTTAACGAAGTATGTCAGAAATTTAATTTCACCGCTTTAACAGACAATCGAGAATAAGCATAATTAGAACGTTACCATTGCTCGAAAAGAAGGTTTCTTTTCTCGGCTGTTTATCATGATATTCAGGCAGAGGCACTACACTGTTTGAAGCGGTACATGCATTTGATTGGCCTATATTCATTTTCGCTATTTCACTTTGATCTATATCTGACCTCCGGAAGGCAGTAAGCGTGGCAAGGGTGATTACAATGTTTGATATCGAGCTTGTCCCGGGAAGATGAGTGTGTTTTAGCTGAAATCTTTTCTACCAAACACAGTAAGTAGTTTACAGACGGGGACTTACTTCACAAAGGTTGATTCGTGAACTTTTGGACCAATCCATGGTTTAATAGTGTTATGTTTATTAGTGCGAATTGTTGTAATCGGAGTAAATGAGTTATTCAATTTATCTGATCATATAAGTGAAATACCCTTGAGTACGACGTTAAACATAAATGAATCAAATTAAATTTATCGGAATAGGTTTTCATAGCTGAATCTGTATCAGTTTGAGCACAGACAATCGTTTTCAATCAGTTTGTTAAATTTAAGGCGCAAATTGCTTTTCGGAGCATGAGTGGCATGAGGTCATGGAGTTTTTAAGAGTGAGAATCCAAAATGATGAAATGATCTGTTAGTAGAATACCAGAGATTGTGATTGTGACAGTCAAGATGTTGTCTATTAAGGTAGCCGAGTTTAATTTTACTCAATATTTGATTTGGTTATTTGTGTAAAATAAGTAAAATGCATTGTTGTAGGCCTATCGAAAGTCTTTAGGAGATAAGGTATGATCCATGTTAAAAAATATCTATCTTGATTTCTCCCATTCATATGTAATTTTATTTTTAGATGTGCATCGAAAAGGCACATATTTATTCCAAAAGGAATTAAACAAGACATATGTACCGTACACATTTTTTATCGGAGTTTCAAAATGAAATAAAGGATAATAGTTTGGGATAGGTGTAGCACTGTAGCCTATTAAACAGTTGTATATATGTCAGCCTATTCAAGAGTTGCAGTGATTCGCTGTTATTCGAGGAAATCATTTAAAACTCCAGATGACACAGGCTAGACAGGCTGTTATATCACGATGACACCAAACTCATATGCTAAAAAAATCAGATTGGATACGAAAACGCTCACCCAAGGGGATGGCTGCCTATGTTCTTTTTCTCTGCGGTAGCCTACTACATATATTGCTCTTTCAGAAAACCATTAAATCGCTTTGTTCTTAGTTTTTTCCCACAGCACAGGGAAAATTTGCATTCTCCCAACAGACCACTATATAACACCGATCGCCTGAGATCCGTGTTGTTAACAATCGCGACGAAACCATTGATCGCACATAAAGCATTGTGCAAAAGTCACATATTTTGCGTTAGAGTTATTGCCCCTTGGCTACTTTGAGACTGCCCAAAAAATCGACACAGGTTGTTGTTGGTGGTGATGCCGTGACGTTTAGAAATCATTGATTTTAATCTACTAAAATCGTATCAATTTGGCGATAGGTACTGGTTTATGTGCTGACTGGCACGTTACGGGGCTGATTGATCTCGAATACACATTCTTTACTATCGTATATGGGGCGAAAACAATTCATTTTGGCAAAGTATCACAGGTCGATCATTCCCAACAGGACCCCGTGGCTTGCAACAGATATCAAATATTGACAAAATTCTGTGCTAACTAAACGTAAAGCTATCCCAATATATATAAAAACGAATATATGTGTTTTCAACTAACATTCGTCGTCGTGTTTTTTATGTGTTTAACTTCAGCTTGGAATCCTGATAGAACACGCACATAGGAGATTCCATGTGAATACCATTGGATCTCTGTTTAAAGCTGGCTTTTATCTGGACGTCTGATATTCACCTATTTGATCCCTCTGTGGACGTTTTCGGCTTCTTTCCTGCATATTGTTGGATAGATCCTTTTTTAAATATTCATTTGTTTGTTTCTTTCTTTCTTTGTTTGTTTGATTGGTGTTGAACGTCGCACTGTTACTCCAGGGCATTTTACTTACTTGACTAGTTTTTGGTGGAAAACTGGGAAGAAACCGTAACCTCGTAAAAACCACCCGCGATTTCCACAGTCACAGAGATACTCTTATATACTACAATATCCAAATGTCAGATAAAAACAGGGTTTTGTGAATAAATCTCCTTACTCAAGAGAGATATCCCCTTCTTCTCCTCTGTTTTTGCAGCCAAATGTTGGACACTACGGCATTGTGGCGCCTACAGCTTCTAAAAACTTTTCCTTTGTCAGTCCTAAAGGTGTACAGATGTCTCAGAACCAAATTAATTGTTCAAAATTCGACAAAAAATACATTAACGCTAATCGATATGTATGACAGCAATGCCGTAAATATGTGGATGGGGTTACGTGACGTCAGACCGGACGTAGAATCTATTTTTCACCTGCAAAATAGCTGGATTTTGATTGGATAAAATTCAGCTGGGGAGTATATGATGACAGTCGATATGGTCGTCTTCACAGCTCTGCTAGGCCTAGTAGCGTCTTGTTAATTTGAATGCCGATTTCTCAGCTTTACGTGACAGTAAAGTTTTTCTTAATCAGATGAATATAGACTTTTCTATTCTTTTAAGCATATTTTGATGTATTTGTAGAGTTATATAGGGCCTACCAATTAAACTAATGTACCAGCTTGTTTCCTTGTCAACATCCACAAGCTATTGACGTTTAAATCTTCAAACGGTTGTGAAATAACTATTTTGTCTAACTTATTGCAAGTAACTTGGTTTTTCGTAAACTGAAATCTTTGTAGTTTTGTAGTGAGAACAAGTTGTGTGTTATAACTGCTACTTGGAATCTAGTCCAGACTATCCTGTTTTCTTTTATACGGGCATAATTTCATAAAAAAGAACATGTTTGAGAATCGAGACATACCCCTGGGGTCTCGTCAACCAAACTAAAAAAATGTGCACAGATAAGATTTTCGTCTTGATGTCATTGATAAATTTCATTGGATTCCATTCAGAGACTGCTGACTGCATTTTGAACGAAATGCCCACGAGATCGAAAAATAGAACAAGAAAGCTAGCCAGCCTTCTTAAACCATGGGGGGAGGGGTTATGGGTCCATGGCGTGAAAGCATAGGCCTATATAGTTACAGTGATTAAATGCTGCTCGACTGTTGGTTTTATTATATTTGAGAAACAATGGCATAGCGAAAGAGCGTCCGCCTCATAGTTAATTGATCCCAGCAGAGTCAAGCTAAACGAGGGTTTTTTCTCGCTTGGTGCTTAGCTTATCAGATTAGATTCAGTAACCAGCTGGGTCGGATTTCGGGCCTTGTGATCTTTTGTACCGAAATTCCGGCGAGGCATCGATTCACTCTGCCAAAAGGTAAACAGCCCTCATATAAGTACAATTACCTTAAGTACGATATTTAACATCGAACTAACAAGGGAACGTACGGGATGCATTGATGTATGTGTTGACAATATATGGAATTGTTTAACTAAGAAGAGTTCTATTGAAGGCATGGATAGTCCAGTTGTTGTTTGTTTTTTAAACGAAAGTCATGTAATAAAGCATGTGAAGACGTGAATAAAGTAAATAGGATTTACCAAATTCCATTGTCAACTAATTCGGACTATAATCTGGACTATATACAATGAATACATAAATATGGTAGGTAACTACAGCTTTTAGGGGACGTGGTAAAATACAGTAAGTTTTAAGGTTTATTTGTGTGACAAGTAATAAAATGTTGATACATGCTAGATTGTTTGTCCTAGTCCCTTTATAGTGTTACGTCTCGAAATCCAGTATGAGGGATTTTTTTATTTGTTATTTTCGATTAACTGAAGAAATTGTTTTTGAATTGGATCTCAGCGCTTGTCGATTTGAGTGATTATTATTCAAGATACATCAAGAGTTTTCTCAAACAGCGGTAAAACATTTAGTCTTGACGCGGAAACTCTTCAATCTGATATAAAAACGATATGCGGAGGCCTGGGGGCTTTTATCCCTTCTATGTCTTTGTTAATCTAAGATCGATCAGTCGTTCACAGCTGGTTAAGACGTTATCTTATCGATACACTACGGTGAGCAATGGGACTTAAGTGATATGATTGCGTCATTCGATGTTCACGATGTCTTCAGTGTTCTGGGATACTAGCCTCGAACAAAAAACTATGAACTCATTATGGCGGTTGGTTGGTGGGAGCTTCTTGTGCCCTGGTGATCTCTGGGCTAAGGGGCAACACGAAGCTGATCTGTTGAAGCACTGTAAATTTGCACACTCTGTTGTACGTTGTAAACGTGCGTTTTGAGCTTGTCTTTGTTTGTTGTCAGTGACGTCGAGGATTGCTTCCTTTACCCATTAGGCTAGTGCGCCGTCTTACGAGTGAAATAACCTTTAGAACGGCGCAAAACCACAATCAAACCGACAAATAGTGAAATCAGTATATACTTTTCCCAGGAAAATGCCGTTTGACATAAAATGTTTAGATAGCTCGCACATAAATAAATCACTTATAATTCAAGATACCATAATGATTATCGACTATGTAGTTTTGGTGATAAAACCCTTGAAATTGATGTTTTTTAAAATGTATCGACATCTGGACGCTTTTTTCTGGTGATTTTGTTGCCATCCATCATTGTCCATCACAGCTGGTTAAGAATCATCGTGATGCTATCGTCACGTGACATTTCTACATCCATATTGTAATCAGTCAGACATAGTTGTTAGATTGCATGATTGGGTTGATACATTCACGATTTCTCGGAAATGTTCTTTCTCCGTTGCTTGAAAATAATCTCACCAATCAAATAGAAATCGTTAATTTAAACACGCATAATAGCTTATGTTTGCAATTCCTGACAACAGGCAACTTTCAGTTTAATTCTTTTTCTTATTTCCACAGAAGTACTTGACTTTATTCCTGAAAGTTATGTGATATTTATACATTTTCTTTTCTTGTATATTCTCCATAAACATTTGTGCCGTTGGCTGGTGTGAGGTTTCATTATGTTGATTGGCGATATGAACCTGTTTTGTTTAGGCTTATATTAAACTGTTAACGCATGTTCGTTCTTTCTTGTTGCACCATGTAAGTCTTGTGGTAGCATTGTCCACTGTCCTTATTGTTTCTTTCATTAGAGTTGCGGTTTGGTTTTCACCGTCGTCAGATGGATGAAATAACCTAAAGTGCGGCATAAAATTGAAAACAAAAGCCATATGAAAACAGATTAAATCTAGCCGGTTCTGCGTAAACAATGCAATCCGCCATGCAAACTATCCAGAAAGAAAACTTGTGCTTTGTACTCTATGTCTAAATAAGGACTTTTCAAGTAAAGAATTTACCGCGATCAATCTCAGCAGATTAAAATAGCAATATAAATTTTGTAATGTCTACTTGGTGCTGCCAGGGTGTTTCATTTAAGGGTATTATCAATTTTTCTTGTACGAATATTTTGTTACGTTATTATGTTTATAACTTACATTCCAGCATCTGTTTATCATTTCTTGGAATAATGTCCACTGTCTTAATTATCTTGGGAAGGACCAAACCTCGACGGTTTTGTTGACTAGATAAGCAAAGGTCAGTTTTATAGTAGGCCAACCGTTTTACATCTTATCGAGACATTGAGTCTCGACGTGAAACTTTGTTTCTACCCTTGTCACGCTTGTACCATATTTCTGGCCAAACAAGGAGGATATAACTATTCTAGCTGAAGTAATCGGGAAGACAAAGATCGAGGGTTAGGTTAGCCATGGTGCCATATCCCTCTGCAAACAGGCCGCACAGTGAAATACGATGTGGAAGACATGAAGCTTTTATTTACCAAGAAATGCAGAAATTTAATATCACCGCTGTAATAACCGACAATCAAGAATGAGCATAATTAGAGCCATTACTCGAAAATTATGTTTTTATCGGCTGTTTATCATGATATTACGGCAGAGGCGATACCCTGTTTAAAAAGGGAAACATTTATTTTATTGGTCTAATCGTTTTCGCTACTTCACTTTGATCTCTATCTGAATGCCGAAAGGCAGTAAGTGTAGCAAGAGTGATTACAGAGTTTGTGGTGATATCAGCCTTGCCCCAGGAAGATGACCCTTTTATATCCGGACTTCCTGTGACTAAACTCTGTTATCCACCTCCCCACACTTTCAGTTTCCCGGGGCTAAAACTATCCCTCCTTTCGTACCATATATAAATATGTATGTTTCTTAAAAACATCAGTTCCGAATAGTTAAGTAGATACTGTCTCTGAGTTGTAGGTGCTGTTTCAATCTAGACTTTTTGGAGCTTCAAATGTATTGTTCTCTACTTGTTCATACTATTGTATCAACTAAATACATATTGGATAATTTTCTTTTACATAAAACATTACACATTAAGTGTAGATAGGAACTTTATTTTCTTCATATTTTGAGTCCAAAAGGAAAATAATGAATTTTAAGACAATATTTTGTATTTGTTTCATAGTAAGTTTCCACATGCCTTGGTCACAGGAAATCTATGTATTTGATCTTTTTATTGGTTGAAGTCCTAATTGAATTGTGTCAAAATATATTCTTAACAGGATTTTTCTTGCATTCTAACTACTCATATTCTTACCAGACTGGTTATCCGTTATTCGATAATTACGCTTGTCACTCTATCTTAATCTAAGCCGGTATTCTGTCTGGGTTTTGCCCGCATTCCCTGCTTACACTTAATTCAGTATT
Source organism: Cryptochiton stelleri (assembly GCA_031471745.1). Classification (NCBI taxonomy): domain Eukaryota; kingdom Metazoa; phylum Mollusca; class Polyplacophora; order Chitonida; family Mopaliidae; genus Cryptochiton; species Cryptochiton stelleri. Next base: position 9,854 of record JAUELC010026393.1, read on the forward strand.
ACAGTTAGTCCGATACATTGGTCAGTCGCAAAGTCTGATCAATTTAAACACCGAACTTTTTTTTATAAAATCCGAAATCTCCGAAGATTAAAGTAATGTTTAGTAATGATTGGAAAAGAAATTTCCCCAAGATTATTAAGTAAAGTATAAGTATACTTAAAGTAGCCTATATTGGAATTACTTAGTGTACCAGCATAGTAAGATCTATAATTACGGCAGATTAAATTAGTGCTGATGAGCTAGATTAAGTGAATTGTCAATCGGCTGCTACTTGCCACTATATGCTTGTATCGGCAATTACTTCTATTCGCTCAATCACTGTTCTACAGCGTCGACTTATTGCTTCATTCCAGCGAATATCCTCGACCCACTCAGATAAGACGGAGAGATAGGGCCTATACGTCGAGCTGATAGAACAATATGTCAACTGTCGTCTGCTTCATTCAATCATTCGCGTGACTCAGCAAAGATTTGACAACCAACTGCAAACAAAGCCCAGATGTAGATTTATTTTGTAACTGACCATCAAGATAAGGTGTGACGTAAGAATGGAAATTCTTAAATATTGTTTGAAAGGTGTGTTAACCAATCCAATCGTCTTGCACACACGGATACTTTTATTTAAAGACCTGTGGAATCATGTTAACCCTTGTCAAAGCTGTAAAAAATACACTCGATATTTGTCCACAAGTTATATTTGCATTCCTATATATATATCATACCATCTTTACTTGGAAGTTTGTTCACATCATTATCAGCTATGCATAGGCCTTTATACAAACTTGGAAGCGTTATCAGAAACCTATATCCTACCATTCTGCTGCAAAAACAAAATCTTTTTAATAGGCAAATTGAGTGCTCCTGCTTGTGGAACAATCTTCGTCTTAGGTAGTCTTTTTTTAAAGGACTCCGACTATTGATATTTATCATTTGGGTATTGGTAGACGTCGGAGTCCTTTACTTCAATGTTAAATGCATAGAGAAAAGTGCGACCTATTCATGTCGCATAGATGTCACAACAGTCAACCAACGTTTTAAAGACCAAAACGATCGATTTACTCACATTAAACTGTCAGTCTTTGAAGAAATATGATTTATGATTCATCCGCCTCCAACAATTTTAGGAGTCAAATTGCGAGGATTGTTCTCCCACAGCTGGCAAAAGCAAACAAATGGCGTCTGGTGACGTCATTCCCGCGTTGTCACTCTGGGTCAATATATACAACCCGCACTTCACAACGAAACGAAACGGACTTTTCACAATGAAAAGAATACGACCGTAAACGTTTTGTAAACCATTTGTTCAGTGTCCCCTGTTACTTTGCGACTGTGTCATTGTTTGTTGTCAATGACGTCGATGGTGTTTTAATTCACCTATTGGGCTGACATGCCATCCCAATAGTTAAACAACGATAAGTACGAAGTAAAGTCCCAAACTAACACGTTATAAGGGAGTCATTTATTTGCATTCTTATTGCAATTATAAGGCTAGTATCAGTATAAGATTATGGCCAATTGGTTGTCAATGCTTTGTTGTCCATGCAGGACTCCATGTTATTATTACTTTTGCCCGTCGTTATGAATTTAAATAGAAAATGACTATCCGTGTAACACAGATTTTGTTCAATGTTAAATTCAGACCCCTGTCACCATTTTGGCGCCAGGCCTACTGTTTCACGTAGATCCTCGCGAGACTTCTGTCCCCTATAATCATTGCAATATAGTGAATACAAGATTAAACCAAATGACACACTTTTTAGGACATGGCTCTGGCTGTGGTTCTCAGGAAGGCTGAAATATATCAGTCATGTGAATCAAATTCACAACGGAATTCTTCTGAAAGTTTGTCGAGTAAACGATTTAAATCAACAGCAAAAGAGATTATATAATGTAAACATGCATACTCAAAAGTGAGTAGTGTAAGGTTACAAGTGTTCGACGGAGAATACACTTCAGCTGATCTATTTTATGCCGTATAAAACACACAAAATCGATGATCGGACTTAATCCATGTTGTATTTCGTTTTGGGCGATGTTGAAATCGTTAAAATAAACAGCTAAATTATTCCGGAGTAGAGATGTTGAAATAACAATTCAAGCACGCAATGTATGAACTGAGAAAAAAATATATGCCTATGAACGTTTGCGTTGAGGGAATGTATATCGTAGACTTGATCTCGGTAAATCTGTGTATGAAGCTATTAATTTGATTGCCGTTTCTCGAGCTCCAATTAGAGGGCTATATGATCAGGATACTGCCAGCCAGGGAGCTTAATATAGGCCATTCTGTACGGTGATAAAACATATCTCGTTTATAAAATCATTAGTCGGTAGTTTTTTATGTATTGACGGGATAGGTAATACTTGAACTACAATATACCGACTTGTAATGGCGGCAGTTATCTCCCTCCCATGAGAACGTCCTTTCCTGATAACTGCATTTTACTGGAGAAGTATATAACAGTATTTTGACAATTATAACTCTCGAGTATTAAAATTACCCAATGGGATTGGAAATTAGGAAGCCTCTAGATTAAATGCACGGTAGATCCCACTGGAATAAGAAAACATGTCACATATTTTAGCTGATTTGTAGAGAGACATAGTGTTAGTCACAGGATCTAAATGGATATCCTAGCTCTATTGTCCATCTTGTAAAATAGATTGGTGTTTAACGTCGTGTCCAAGGGGATTTCGCTTAGATGACGGCGGTGTACTCCAACAGAGAATAACCCCACTAACACAACCATAAAATGTGAAGTGTTTTGATCTGTTGGCAAAATAATGTTCCTCCAGTGCTAAAACCTTGTTCTAGCCATTAGTAAAGACACCCATTCTAACCATAGTTAATTAAACCATTCTCCCTTTCTTCGAAAGTTTTACTGTGCTGGCCATTTTGCTGTTAACTTTAAAAAACTAACCCTGTGTGGAGATTGCTAGTCTACTAATTCGTGATTTTACACATCTTTTTTCTCCTTCTCACTGTCTTCGAAAGTAATCGGTCCTGCGACAACTCTTTTGTCCGTTTAATTTGAAATCAGTTGGTGGAAATAATGCGACGGTTATCTTCCCAGCCCACTTCTTGGTGGAAAAGCTGGCCATTCAATACACAAAAGCCGCAAATC
>JAUELC010026615.1:0-20091 GCA_031471745.1 Cryptochiton stelleri
AAGTATACTTTGGCACGTTTTCCCGTCATCTTTTAGGACTTGTGAAGAGTTGCAATAACAAGTGGGTTGATGGTTCTTTATTGTACATCCATATTCACAATCTGTCGTTCCATTACAAGGATTAGTAGTATTATCTACAACTCAAGAAAGTGGTTTGTTTTTACAGTAAAATCCGTAAGTATCAATCCAAATACCCCCATTGCGATAGTGAGTTACGTGCACCAGAGACATGAGTATGATCTATTGTGTATTGGAAATTGAATAATAACTATATGAAGCAGCCCTGGACAGTCTGTAAGACCCGTTTTACTTTTTTACTTCAAATTTTATGTCATTTAATTATTCCAAGACCTGTGTAAACCAGGGCTGAACAGACGTCTGCAAATAGAAGTAAGCTTGAAGGGACGTATTTTCATTAAGTATTTAAGGGAACTTTGGGTGACCCTATAACAGTATCGTTTCCCCAGTTGCCCAAGCCTACTGAATGTGTTTGATATACAATACAAAGTGCCATCTGAGTTTTATTTAGTAAGCTATGTAAAGACAAAGCCTGTACAATAACGTTCTAATGGGAATAACTCTAAGTGAGCATACGTATATAGAGTATTCTATAGGAAAATTAAGCGGGACATGGTTTATGTAGGACTACTCACCTATGATGCACCCTAACCTGTCTGTAGATATAATAAAGCCAGGTAGGCAGTTACAACGATACGACCCCTGAGTGTTTTCACAAAGCTGTTCACAGTCGTGGCCCTCTGAACATTCATTCACGTCTACAACAGGTAACATGATGTAAACGGCTACTTAACAATATATTCATTGTCTGTCAAATTCAACGCGATCACTTTTTTAAATATAACCTCAATTATGTGGTTGCGAACATATCAAGAGGCTAAACTGGATTTATAGCGCCAGAAATGACCTCGAACTAAACAGACTAAAAAAAATTATTAGTGTTTAACGCCATACTCATGGGTATTTCACTTATATAACGGCGGTGTGCTCCAACAGTAAATAGCCAAACTAACACAAACCATAAAATGTGAAATGTTTTGGTCTGCTGGAAAATTAATGTTCCTCCAGTGCTAAGTTAAGACAAGCAAGCTTATGCTCTGAACATGCTGCCCTTAGCCAGAGTGCTGGGCTATACATGTAGTTGTACAGAATAGGTTAAACTATTAACCGATGTCCGTTAAGCTCCACTTACTTGAACACTCACAAATCTTCCTACTTTGGGCTATTCCCAAACAGTATTTCACACACTATGCCCCCGATAATTCCACTGCAGAGATGTTGGTTATTGTATCATATCACTAGTTATATTATTGCACAGTTCATACGTCCGACTCGTGATGTTGCTAAATTAACAGACTTTATAGTGATATTCATCGTTATGCAAGGGTTGGATAACCTCTATATTCAATTCGAAAGAATTCCATTGAATTGACTTTTGTCGAGATCTTTGATATAACCTCTTTCAATGTAGAAGTTACACGAACTCTCATTACCCATGCATATTGCATAACTTGTTGGGCGTAACGACATCATAATACTACACAATAACTTTATATTTTCTGTTTTTTCTATTATCGTCCGAATTCCAGAACTATATTATAGGAAAACAAAAATATCAACATTCACTCCTGTTATTATTGTCATTTTTATTAATATGTTGATTCATTCGGTAAATGTTGTTTTGGCATCATCTATTATATATAGCTTGGTAATTTAGAACTGTTTCACATTTTACATTTTCAGTGTTTATCTCAACTTTTTGTACATAGTATTTTAGAACTTTAATTGGGTGTATATCTGTTGTATTTTTTTAAATATTAATAAAAAAGCTGATTATTGTATTGGCATTCACTAGTTAATTAATGTTACAGTTCGAATAAAGAGACGACGTCATATTTTTGATATCATCTTCGTATTATTGTCTCTATGTCGTGGCGTTATGTACTTTGTTGCAATTGGACGTTCCATGGTTGCGCTATTGTTCTGTCGTCGATAGGTACTCGTAGTCGAAATCACTCAAAGAATGCACAAATTGTGTACTGTGAAAAAAAAATTATGCAACTTGGGCCTATACGCATTATTACGATAAGTATCACTTGAACTAGAAAATCCCTCCCCTCCGGTGCTTGGTACTGTTGAATGAAAATAAATGACTTACGTTTTTCTGAATATATTACCTGAACATGTGTATCCATTTCCACGAAACCCCGGTGAACACTGACAAGTAAATCCCGGCTGAGTATTGATACAGTTCTGAGAACAGTTGTGGGTATTGCTCGTACATTCGTTTGTATCTGAAGAAGTTGAATGATAATTAAATTAATTTTTACCTTATTGCAAATACTAATAGAACACAAAACGTTTACAGGTTTATATTTGCTTAACTGTACAATTATAGTGGCGGCCATTTAAAACATTTTCTGTTGACTATTCTCTGTAGAAACAAAATGTCTCGCCTGACGCAGTTGGCTAGACGCTGCCCCAATCAAACCAAATTTGTTGGGTTAAACGAAATGGTGAGATCTGCCGGATTTGTACTATCTAAATAAATGTTCGTTATAAAACTGGATCAAAATAACTGTATAAGACAATAGGCTTAAATAGTGCTGGGTTAGATCTGAGCTGTTTAATCTTAAATTCCTACAACTCCATGCTTAGTCAGGATTCTAGAGGCATTACTATGGCCTGTTTGTTGATCAATGTTTTACTTTTCATATTGATAATAAATATTGTTTCAATCAATCAAGTTACCGGGCACTTGTTTAAATGTACATTCGCATAGATTATAATTAGAATCCAGATTTTACATGTCAATTGTTGAATGTTTTTTTTACCTTGGCACACAGAATCTGACCTCTCGTATCCTGAAATACAATCACATCTGTACGATCCGTGGAGTTCCACACACACTTCAAGGTCGCCGCCACAGAGGCTAGTACAGATATTAAATAAGAGTGCTATAACATAACTTTATTTCAATACAAAACAAGTGACATGATATGTGTGATACACATGGGAATGTCGTCCAGGTATATTGTTTGTTTGATAGATGAGATATAATAGCTTACATCGGTACTCAATAGCTATTTCACTTAAATGGCGGTGGTGCTGAATTTATCATGGAAGAATCAACCGCAGTCAGTCACCGGAAAGTAATAATAGTTGTACCCAATAACTAGTTCACAACTGGCCAAAAAGAAATGGCCAGAGTTGATTTGTGCAACTAAGGCCTCTGGCTAAGTTGCACGTTCCGAACACAGTCATGTTGTCTTTACTTAGCAATGGAGGAAAATGGTTTTCCAACAGAGGAAAACCTTCACAGTATATAGTTGTGTTAGTGTGGCTATTTATGTTGGAGTACATTGCCGTCATATAAGTGAAATATCCTTAAGCACGGCGTAAAACACCAACCAATCAATCAATCAATCAATTAATCAACCAAAGAGTTATGACAACAAAGAAGACCCTCCAACCGTTTGCTTAAATTTTAGCAGGTGATCTGATCTACACGACATAAACAATTCGGCAGTGAAATGCAGCTGTTGTGTCCGTCAGTTTCTTTCTCTTAAGAGAAGTTTCAGTTGTGCTGCTTTGGGAGGTATCTATGGTGGAGTATATTTGTCAATGACTTACAGTAGCTGGAATTGGCTTTGTGCACGCACGCAAAATGCCACGACAAGAGTGTAAAACGCCAATCACACGAGAGGAAATATTTCCCCCCTCTCTACCTGTTTTGTTTAATTTCGTACCTTGAATTAATTTCACACTCCTTAATGTCAATTTCGCATTTGAGGCCCGTCAAGCCAGACGTACAGACACATCCAGTTGTATGGTTACAAAAATCAAAACCTTGGCTACAGTTGCAAAGCGTGGCACATTTCTCTCCAAAGTGGTATTCGTCGCATACTGCAAACATTAAAGACCCGTAGAAATGAGTATGTACCAGCAGGATACAGCATCTTCATAACATCAAATTTGCGACAGGTAGATATATTAGAACTTAATATCAAATATTGCCTTCAAAATACTTTTATAAATACGTTATGTACGGATCATATATTAAAAATAAATATGTTTCTATACCTATGTAGTAAATCAATATTGGAAATAAATTAATAAATATTTATTGATATATAAAGTAAGCCATCAAATAATATTAAATTTCCGTTTAATCATTCAGTTAAAACTATTAAAATAGTATTAAAACAATGATAAACATGTTTTTATAAAATTTTTAATAATGTTGTAATTAAAATATCCAAAAATGTATAATCTTTCGATACTTTATATATCTGGTTTTAAATCGGTCTCCATATCTTTATACTTGAACATGTACACAGGGAATATATAACACAACATACTGCATGTATATACATATTTTGCAAGAGAAGAACAGTTTCCACTATTTGTGTTTGATAATTTGTTTCAACCAAAACAACAAAACATCCAAATCGGTATTTAACAAATTGCCTACTGTTTTTCGATGATGACAGGATATTCAATTCGTTTGTTGTCAATTGAGAATAAGTTGGCATACCAGTATAAACCTCTTCAACTGTTTCACAAATGTAGTTTATTTTAATGTTCGCGTGATCATATTCCCCTATTAACCAACACATTTTCACCGACACGCATATCAATGGTATTGGCAAAGTGTATTTGATATGACATATAATCTGCATGTATTTATTTCATGATTGTCCAGATTTTCTCCAAACTAACATTTGGGTTCTATATGACCAAATACAAAACAAAATTGCTCTCACCTTCGCATGTTTTCTTATCATTGGACAATTTGTATCCAAAATCACAGCCGCAGAGATAGCTTCCAACGCTGTTGTTACATGAATGATCACAAGGATTTGAATCGCACTCATTAATGTCTGTTAACAGAGTAGCAGAATCAAATGTTTTGATTGGTTTCTCATACAAACAAACACCTTCAACGGAATGCCGTATTGACTGAATCGGTTTGTTTTGATTTTGTGATTAAAGTCATCAAGTGTCATAATTAATAAAAAAAATTGTCATGCAAAATACTAGTCAATCACATTTTTTTTATATCATTTTGTGTAAAACATAAATTTGTATAAGGTACATGATGGAAAGCTAATTAAGTAAATCTTGATTTAAGCAAACAAAATAATAAAGACCCCCCCCCCCCCCACACACACATACAAACATACACATAGCTTTGACTGATATACAAACGGTACAATATATTGTAATGAATAAATTAAAATCAGAAATCTTGGAGTTTCATTTTGATAAGGCAAACACTATATGTATTCCAACTTCTTATTTATTTCCAAGAAGTTGGAATGCATATAGTGTTTTGCCTTATTAGTTAATCAACCTTTAAATGCCACTCAAAGAGTTTCATATTTGTTATATATAAGTATATTGGAGCATTTTTGGTGTGTACCTGTATTTAATAAGATAGCATTAACCAGACAATGGGTATGCAAAGAACTCTTAATTTTAAAACGTGTTTGGTACAGTGTTTCTTGTCCATTACCTTGGCAAGTGCTGTTATCTATTAACTTATATCCAAGATTACAGCTACACTGGGGTGTTCCATTAACAGGGATACACACTTGATGACATGTAACATCCTCACACAAGTTAAGCTCTACAAAAAAGATCATAGAATTAAATTAAACGTCTGAATAGTGCTCTAAATTCACTAATAAAATGGTCTTCTTGGAAACATTACTCCGAAGATTTACAAAAAAAACCCAACAGATATCTCATAGTACGGAAAGAGGAACGTACTTCGAAAAACAGTACAAAATGGCGTCAAGTATACACCCAGTGTTATTATACCTTGCACAGAAATGCGTTAACTGAAAAGGGTAACATCTTAAAAGAGACTTGAAAATGTTATTCCAGGCACTTACACATTCCAAAGGTTTATTTTCATGGAATTATCAAAGGGTGCACACATTGTTAAGATAATTGAACTAAAGTTACTTATTGTATTCGTACATTTTCGAAATGTTTACGTGATGTAACATGTCTTAATGTGATTTTACACAGGTCATAATCGTAGTCCCATGGAAGTTTTCGATAGGAGAAAAAAACCACCCAAAAATGTTTAGTTAAAAACATACAAACATTTTGAAAACGATTGAGAAATATCAGTTTAACTGTAAAAGAACAATTGATGGAACGAATAATTATTTTCAGCTGCTTTTAATTTGGTGACTACCGCTGGAGTTTCGTAGACATAGACAAGAATTTCCAACCATGCTACATTTCAGCTCCTGTGACGGAACGTAATACTACGTCATCGCCTTCAATTATGTTGTTCATCCAGATAGGAATAAAAAAATTGAAATAAATGTTGTACTCTGTTTTATGTCCAAATCTTATACTCACTATCAAAGCACGTCTTTCTGTCATCTTTAAGGTCGTAGCCGTCAAAGCAAGCACAGTTGAAGCCTCCCGGTAGATTCTCACATGTTTGTTGGCAATCAGTGTTACTTTCCACACATTCATCAATGTCTGGAATGAAAACAGCGGAATTGGAAGCCATCGTATAGTTGATTACATACCGAACCAATGAATCTAATAAACTGAGGTGTTCTACTTTGGATCAAGTTAAAGTAATATGCTTAATATTATAACAAATTTCGATGAAGTTCTTTGCTAAAACAAAGAATTACTGGTATAGACGTTGTATTCGCATCGATAACAAGTATTTTGATTATTTATACTTTCATAAGAAGACAATAAAATCTATAATTAAATCTACACAGGGTGACGTTGTATCGGATGCGTTGGATACCAAATCTCTTTTATAATTCACAAATGCATAGATATTGTATGTCCTGTTTTATTACTATCTCTCTTTATTCGCATAATTCGACTAAGGAAAGATCTAGCATTTATTTGAGCATATGAAGGAAACTATTTTATTGAATCAAACGTTAATATAACCAATTACGTAAATTAATAAAGGCCTGTGGTCATATTTATATTGTGGTTATACCTTCACACAATGTTCCATTCCGACGATAACCCGCTTTACATTCACATGTATAATTCCCAGGAACATTTGTACAATCTGTTGATGTCTGGTCACAGTCGTTCAAAGAAAGATCTGTACATTCGTTGATATCTGAAACACAAAACACATATCCCATATTGCAAAACGATTATTACTATCTGTGCAGATGCTGACGTAAAATCGGATACGAAACAGTAAAGTGCAGCAGTTATACAGGCTAGCGCCTGTTATCCACCGCCGGTTTTCTACCTTCGATGATCTTCCGCCTGATTTATATAAAACCTTCTAATTTATTCACTGTGGCTATTGGTTTTGTATGTAATGATAAGCCATTTTGAATGAGTTGACCCTTGGCCTTATGTTGCATTTAAATGCTACCGACAGTTATCTACCGCCGATGCTCTATGATCTGCCGCTGAAGATTTAGTGACGAATCCTATATAAATGCTACCTGCGGATAAGAGAGATAAAGTTGATCTTCAGCTCGCAACCTAGAATTGTGATGGTAGTGATCTGTTATTCTTCACATTTTTAAGAAATACGCACACTGAAAGTAATTCTATCCAGTCGCTCTATGTAAATTAGGTTTTCGTGGCACTAATCAGAATGGTCAGTTTACCGAGATCTCCTATAAAACCTACAGAAAGCCTATGGAGACACGGAGATTCGGAAAATGACCAGGGCTAAATACCTCGATGTTTATCGAATCTTCCGATACATAAAACAGGATCCTATTCACACAGATATCATGAAAACGAAACGTTCATTGTAAGGTATCGTGGACCTACCGCCAGATGACATTTTGACTAACGCTGTCGGAAGAAGAAAAGATCTGTGTGATCAGGTGTTAACTACGGAATACCCATACGAGCTAGACAAAGGGGACGACAGGGAACATTATGTCAACTGATTGTATGAAATTAATATAATAATAAAAAAAACCTTGCACCGCAATTTTTATTGTTCGTGTTCATGATTTAAAAAAAGGTATGATTTAAAAATAAAATAGATTCTCATTTAAGTCGATAAGCCGATTATTCAGAAACTTATATCCATTTCCATGACAAGAACGCTTTAAAGCGTGAATGCAGATGTGGCATACATCATGTCCGTGCTGGCTACAACATACGCCGCTAAGCCCGTAGCGTACACCGCGCCATCTGTTAAAGACGACATAACGGCCTCAACGTCTGTCATGCGGAAACAGGGATGAGACAGATACGTACGTGGATTGATGTGAAAGTATAATTTGACACGGCATATATGTCGCGGCCGTAACTCCCGATAACATGGCGACCATTCGAACAGTTCGTTATCGTTATATTGTATTTTGGAGTTGTCTCCCTCTGTCTGTTACTGATTAAACCCCATACACTTTCAAATACCTGGCTACTTATTTTAGCGGTTGAAGAATTATATATGGGTAAATCACCGAGTATCAGCCACATAGATGTGATTTAGAGAATGTACAAAATCTTCAAATTAAGGATTAGACAATGATGAAAATGTGTTTAGCGAGCCTGATTACCAATGAAACGACATCGTTTTTGCAATGTTATGAGGTCTTTGATCAATACAATTTTCAAATAATTAAAACTGATGAAATTGGATGTTGAAAAATCCTCTCAGGGAATATTGATCCACGCAGGGAATAATAACGCCGATACACAGTCTCTATATCCAGGAAGGTTAGTAGATCTCTATATGGGCAGGAACTCCGGCAACAGTCCGTTAAACCGCAGATGTAGAAATAAAATCCAGCACCACAATAACACAGTGTATATAACGATATCACTTCAGAAGACGTACATTCACGTGCATAAAAGTTCCTCAAAGGATAATAGTATTTAAATGTCTCATGGACAGTGAAAGGCACAAAGTATAAACCGATATTACTTTAGGAATCCCATGTAAATATTATACGTAATAAACTAGACACAACTTGAATAAACTGCAGCAGTACATGTGCTCAGGAATAATAAGCTCCAACATATGTAAGTACTCAGTGACACAAATTAAAAAGCTGCCATACATGACGTTTAGTACTCCGTAAACACAAACATAAAGAAAGAGATGCTACGAACATTGCATTGTGGGTAAATGGCAGTTCTCGGCCACGGCGTATGTTTTGTTTTTGTTGTTGTTTTTTCGATATTTTTAGTTTGTTTTGTGAATGATTTTGTTTTGTATTTGTTTCGTATTTGCTTTGCTGTTGTCGTTTTGCTTTTTTGTAGTTTTGTTTTGTGAATGATTTTTTTTTTTTATTTGTTTTGTGTTTGATGTTGTTTTGAAGCACTTTTTTATTTTCTTTTTCTAAATGTAATATGTTTCTCTTTTGTTTTGATTATTATTTTTTTATACGCTTTTTTCTTCATAAAAAAATTTGAATTAAAGGAAACACTTTGAAATATTTGATTGCACATCATAAAATAATAAATTGGCAGCCCTCGGCCACCATACACAAGCATTCTGCTATGCCCAGTGAAAACCTAATTTGAGAGAAAAAAAAAGTGACTTTAGATAGAATTATGCGTCACCTTTCAAATCAATTGCCTACACCCTGTTACGATAGAAACTGTTTAAAAACATTGTGGACTTTTTCAAAATGACCGCCAGCGCCCACAATTTTCCAATATATTCAAAGGGCTATAATTTTAAATCCATATCCACCGATTGTTTTCTTTTACATGGAAGGATGACCGCCTTGAATACACACCGTGTTTAATTATTGAATCCCCAGTTGGTAGAGATTTAATGCAATCCACCGGGATGAGGGCCCTTATAAAAATGTACCATGGTACCATGGTAAAAACAGCCAAAATACCGTGGTATACCATGGTAAACAATGGTATACAACGGTATTTTGGCCGTTTTTACCATGGTACCATGGTACATTTTTATAATGGGGGCATCGAGTACGCATGTAGACACCAATTCGTGTACAAACCATGTACATGGACTTTGTCTCTCCAACCATTCGATTGCATTAGTAATCTACCCTTAGTTATTCTATATTAAATTCGGCGCTAGTGCGCTAAATCATCGGCGGTAAATCGTCGGACGCAGACCAAGGGCGGTAGGTAACAGGCGCTAAAGTCTATATAACTACTTAGTGCAAGGAGTCTGATAAAGCAATGTATGGATTTGATCGTCTTGTTGTTTACACACTGACCTTGGCACTGCGTGGAAACTCTGCTGTAGCCTGCAATACAGCCACAACTGTAACTTCCTACCGTATTGACACAGTTCTCAAAACTTCCGCATTGCATTGTGAGACACTCATCAACATCATCAGCGCATCTACTACCGGTGTAACCTGCTTTACAGACACAACCCATGACTGGGGAGCAACTATCAGAGTTAACGCTACAGTCGCATTCATTGGCACAGTTAACACCCCAGTGGAAAGTGTCACACGCTATAGAAGAAAAAGGAAAACAAATTAATTGTTATAGGAGTAAGTGAGCATACAAATATTATACGACCAAATAATATCATTTAAACCTTATTATATAAGTCGTCCTTATAATAATAGGTTCATATAACTGAACATGCCTTTTTTCATTGTTTTATAACAGGTGACTAATTGGAAAAAAAATATCAATACGTACATCTGAAATACTTATCATGGGGAATTAATGCCTAATTTTTTTTTTCGCAAAAGAGGAAATTCAATTAAATTATGATTTTAAGAACATATTGCCTATTTTGCTCTATAAATTCTCAAAGGGCAGATTCCACTTGACATTTTATTTTTTTTTTTTCTGAACAAAAAAAAAAATGTAAGCTTTTGGACAGCTGTTTTACTTATGTGATAAATATTATGAAGTTCATTATCACCTTGTGGACCATTTCTAAGCTTGAAACTAAACGTATAAGATACAATTGAAAAGTATATAAAGTACAAGTAAAGTTTAACGTTGTAATTTTAAATTGTTAATCAAAGTATCTAATTATTGTTTAATAACTTAATAATTCCTGATGTATGCTTTTTATGTGTTGTATTTCATATACATTTGTGGCCTCTATCTAAGGGCAGTATGTTTCCAGCTTACATTCATGCCGTCGTGGCTTAGTATTGGAGGAACATTATCTTTCCAATACAGCAAAACATTTCATATTTTGGTTGTGAACAGGTAACTGATAATTGTTGGAGTACAACGCCGTCATATAAGTAAAATACCATTGGATACGACGTATAACAATTATCAAATAAACACACATATACATTGATTTTCACTGATATGATAATACAGCTATTTTCATTGAGAGCTGTTTCTTTTTCGAATCTTTGTAAATGTAGCACATATCGGCCTAGTGTGGAATTGTCAACAAGTAATATTTTATATCATACCTTGGCAACTAATGCCATCAGACTGGAGTTCAAACCCGGCTTCACATGTGCAGTAAAAACTCCCAACAGTGTTAGTACAGTTGATGCATGGGTCAGTTTGACATTCATTAATATCTGTAAAATAATACGTAGGCCTATATGTGAGCAGTACCAACACTATATAATGGACTTGACAAATCCCAGTTGTACCAGAACCGTTACTTTCATGAGAGGACAACACAGAGAATAAATTAAGATTAAAAGGAGTTAATACTTGGTTAAGAAAAAATAGATTTTTTGTAAAAAAAAGCGTAAATTTTTTGGCTATAATATTTTTCACTTTATAATGTAGCCGAAAAATTACAAAATTAAGTCTGGTATGTTTAATACGTAATACATCTACGTTTATGCATTTGCCATTTTCTTGTATTGTTTATAAACAGACAAATGCTTCAAAGTTTTAGGGTAGGTAATGGTTATTCAATCATAATGTACTTGACATCAAAACCATTGAGCAATCCTTTCATTAACCTTGTAACCCACAAATGGTAAATATCTAGGAAAACGAACACAGCTCTGGTTGTGTTTCTTTGATTGGGGTTTAACGCTGTATTTGGACTGGGTGAAGGAAACCACCCCGACGCTACTTACAACAAACAATTTCAAAATGCAAGACAACTGCAGGACATAACAGAACGCCGCAACAGATCGGGTTCGTGCTGCTCCTTAGCTCTGAGAGCACAAAGGCAACCTAATAATATAATAATAATTTGATTTAATAATAATAATAATAATAATAACTTTATTTAGTCTGGATAGCACAATTAGACAAAGGGCTAGTCTCCCTTGTGGCCCAGGAGAATAAATATACATATATACGAAATAAAGAAAGCAAGTCAAATATATATCATTAAAAATCCAGACAGTATGTAAACAAATAAATAAATAAATAAAACAAATAAATAGATATATATATATTTTTTTTTAAATTTTAAGATGTAAGAACCTAGTTACTTGAAACTCCCTCCAACCGCCCGCCAACACAGCTCTGGGAATTGATAGATATGTTTAGGTAGAATTGACGATTTATTTATTATGTATTTTATCTGGCAATTTTCCACCATCAAGTTTGTATTCGGTTGAATACATTCGCAATTTAACGGACACAACCATACGTACCAAAACAGCTTCCATCTTCTTGCAGTGCTTGGCCAGACGGACAGAAACAGGCAGGCTGATCGTTCTCAACGAGACATCCATAGCTACAGTTTACATTTGAAGTATGGTCCTGGCACGGATCAGAAACTAATAAATATAATCACAGAAGCTGATTCATAGTGGGGGTCGGTGGGGGCGGGTGAGTGTGGGTGGGAAGAATTTTGCAGAAATTTCATCAAATATTAATAATATAAAGAAAATATGTATAAAGAAAATTATAGGAAAATAACCTTAATAAATAAATAATAAGACAAATGTTTGACAATCGGTCTCAATATAATTACAATGAATAATACGTACATAAAATATAACAGATTTAGGTTAATAAAATCGTTACCTATACACTTATCAATGCTTATAATCAAATACAAATTAGGTATCAATTTTGCTATAATTTTTTTTCTCGTTTGGCTCAGTGGCCGTGGCTCAGTGGTTAGCGCGTTGGACTGCTGAACCTCCTTCGATGTACCGCAACGGTGCATATCGCCCAGTGGACCTGGGTACCACGAGGTTATCAAGGGGGTAGTTTTTACGAGGTTGCCTCCCGGTTTTCCACCTTATTAAGTAAGGCAGAGTAAGAGGATGACAGTCTGTCGTCATATAAGTGAGATACGCTTGCTAAGACGTTAAAAATCAATCAAACAAACAAACAAACTATATGAGTGAGGTACTTGTTAGGTTATTATTTTGTGGGACTAAAATACTGGAAACGTTAATACCATTTGAACGACATTTAGAAGTGGGGTAAGATAGGAACAATCTCTTTGTCTGGATAACCACATATTACAAAATGGAAACTTTCAAGATTAAAATGAATGATACCTTGAAAACAGCTTTTCGTGTCTGTCATGTTCAGTAAAAACCCATCATTGCATGAACAGTTGAAGGTACCAGGTTCATTTTGACAGTTCTGGTCACACCCACTGATGGCTTCTTGACATTCGTTGACATCTGTATCAAACATAAAATCGCATTGTAGTAATGATAAAATAAATTATTAATATGTGTGGTTGTTTTTTTTTTTTGTATAAATTATTTTTTTAAACAGTGCTAAAATGCAATGCTAATATACAGAAAAGACTAAGGACGGGAATATAGTTTATTGTATCCTTGTAAGTATCTCAACATTTGGGGGTGATGTATTTGTTTCGGTTGAAACACATAAGACAATCACAAAGTTCGGATGGAATCCCTGACTCTAGCAAGTCAGCGGCAACGCTCTTACATATGAATATTTTCGAGCAAAACCAAAGACGGACTTGAACTGATGAATCACAAAGGCAGGAACCGAAATGGTAATATGAGCTGCAGTGCTATTAAATGAATATATAAATTGATAAAGACCCGTACCTATACAAGCTGCGTCAGCCGCTCTGTATCCACTTGTACAGCTACACTGATAACTTCCATCCGTGTTTGTACAGGTTTGCTCACAAATATCAGTTTGATTACATTCGTCCACGTCTGAAACGAAAATGCATGGTTATTTGGCTTGAGATATAACTACTATTTGTGCTCAGATGAAAAGCAAATCAAATAGTATATTTTGTTATGTAGAAAAATACAAAAAAATTGCCAATGGAATTCTGATCAAACAAACTAAATGTATCGCTTTTAAAAAATACATAACAAAAATCAGTCTCAACAAAGTAGGGACCTACAATCATCGTCAATGTATTTACTTACTTGTTTGATTGGGCCCGGACGCCGGTTATTTCACTCATATAACGGCGTGGCAGTCCAATGGGTGAAGGAAACCACCCAAGACGCTGGAAACAAACAACGACAGAACACGACAACCACAAGACAAAACAGGACGCCACAACAGACCGGCTTCGTATTATCCGTGAGTACCAGGGCAATAGAAAGCTTCCCCAACCGCCCGCCGACTTAAATTTAAACAATTTGAATAATAAAGAAACAATAAAATCCACTAGGATGAAAGTTTCCGGTACAATGGTAGCCATGGTCCCTTTACTCCAACGCCAACCGACTTGACCTCTTCGTTCAGTAAAAAAAAACCCACAAAACGTACCCAAACATTTATTGTCTGAAAAGATGTATCCTGTAGGACAGTCACTGCAGTTGAATCCAACTCCCCTGTTTTCTTCTTCCAGTGGTGTGAGGTCTGTGCAGCTGGTACCTTGTGGACACGGTGTTTCAGAGCAAGTATCATAGTCAGTCTCACAGTCAAATCCTAGGTATAAGCAAGTTTATAGCAGTTGTAGACTTGAAAAAAAGAGGACAAAGATGCAGTATGTTGTTTTAACTGATTAAGATTAATATTGAACAAAAACGCTATTGATTTATCGTTGATAAATATTTCGTGACTAGTGTATGCTGAACAGCTCATTGACTGTGCCTTGTTAAACAAAATCTCTAAAGGATCTACTAACAACAGGTAAAGAGGAATATAATTTAACAATAAAGTGAGAACATACACCGTAAACACCAGTTTTCAAAAATGGCGCCCTTCGCGTGTTTAAGTTTGTCATTGTCTTATTAGAGCAACACAAACATGCAGTTGTCTGGTCTACTTTTCATGTCACCCATCCACTAATTCATGTAATATCTATTACAATCGCCACAAAAGTCTGTACGTCACATAATAGACTAACAAACAATCACTATGAACGATTGTCAAGCAGATTTGTCGAATGATATGTAATGTTATGGAAAATGTGGCATGAAAAGTCCGCCATACAATTACACGCTTTATCTGGCTCCAATAGATAAATGAACAATTCCCACGCCCTTAATTGGAGGCACCATTTTTTAAAACTACTTTATACAATCTATCTTTTTAGACACACTTCATGTTTTTTAATCCTTACCGTTTACTGTTCTATTGACTATTGTCTAAAATGCTAGCATATGTTTGTTGAGGAAATACATAGTATGAAGACCATTTGTGGAAAGCCGAACCACAGTAGATCAAGGGACAGAATGAATCAGTGGCTATATCAAGGAATTCATAGATGGCTTTTCACATATGATACTATCAGTGTATGCATTTAGGTATACTCTTAATTGAATTCATAGTACTGTTTGTTGAAATAACCTTTTGAATACCCCTATGAAGTCGTTAAATTGTTCACCTTCAAATTAAAGCTTTATAGCACCTTCAATTATTTGTCTAGAGTGTGTGTTGATGCCTTACGTAGGCATAATGCCCGATGTTCCAAAATACCAGCCATCGAATTACGGTGAATCATACATTAGCATGTTTCCAAACGATATCTTATGGCAGCAAAACCTTTCTTATTGTCTACAAATTTGTACTCCTGTTAAATCTAAGACAGCTCTCTTTTAAATATGTATTTAAAACTCTACGTTCTTTGGATTTTCTGTACGTGCTTAAATAAGATTTCTGATCAACGGTTTCTCGACTTCCCATACTATACCTGTCCATCCAACGTAACAATCGCATGGGATTCTTCGAAATGATGATCCCTCGGACGATTCAGAAGCTGTGGTGTCGTTAAAGTTACAATTTCCCTGATTATTACAGCCACTGCATAGATGAACTTCAACTTCTAGAGGCGGTGCTTCTCCCTCCTGCGAGTCACGGGCACCAATACTAAAAATAATACAATATTGTGGACTAATTTGGCTCAAGTTAAAATAGTTTTTGTTGATATTTTAAAATATAAATCATAAAAACTCAGTATATACAGGGGACAGGTTGTTATCATGTTTACGTCACGGCAAAGTATACGTCATCCGAATCTGAATTTCTTATTCAACATGGGAACATCCGACAGTGTGAATAGTCAAAATATTTTCATTTTGCCCGCCAATCCTTACCTGAATGATTAAATTCTTTTCAGGGTGAGTTGTTACAATCTGCAATAGCTCGCAAAGTTATGGCCATTTTAACTAAAACTGAAAGGTCTTTCAGTTCTGTATTATGGTAATACTAAGTCCGATAATATAGCGATTACAGGCAGTATAATTACCTGATGCTTACTGGATCCACTGATTCTGGGGTCCAGTATATAATTTCTGTATCATCATCCCTGGATGATATGATTAGTGAATCAGGTCCAGTAACTCTGTATACAGTTATGTTATCACCGTCAGTATCAGAAGCAGTCACTTGAAACTGGGTGGTCTGGTTTACTATGGCTTGAATTAAAACGTCCCCGTCTATTACTGGTATAGTGTTGGCTGTCAAGAGAGAGTGGACACTCATTTAATGACAAATATGACAACTTCCTGTTACGTGCTTAGCAGTTCATTTCTGATACATATTGTATGCTGCCGTCCCTCTGTCATTACGGCACAAGCGTTTATCCATTATTCAACTGATTTTCGTTTATATTTGTAATTTGAAAAAGAGTATTATATTAATAGAGAAATTTGGACAAACGCCAAAGAATTAAATAAATAAAATAACAATTTCCTGCTTAGAGTTTCTATTTACGATGTTCGTGTCCTTAGTCAAATACTCATATTACATTGTATGGTAAAGCTATCAGAAAGGGCAACACCTCAAACACTCTGACGATTGCAGTCAGCTTACATAGAGTTTGCTCGTTTGCTGCTGTGGTGTCACTGGTCTCTTTTGACGCAAGCGCTACACCCTCATCATTTGTAGCCAACAGGTCAAATTGGCATTCTATATTATCACCACACGTGTCCACAGCTCTGTCGCGTTCCTCTTGGGAATAATCTTCCAGGAAACGTGGTCGGAAGTCAGGATGACGATAATTCTCTGGTCCATCACCAGTGATGTAGCGAAAATAAGACTTATCAAGGTCGATTTGCCCTGCAATCAGTCATCAAAAGAAAACGGATAAACAACACATGAACAGAACAAACGACCAGAGCATCTTTCTTGGTACTATTAAAATCCTTTTTGTTACAATAATTTCTGTAAATACACTGCAAAAGCATAACAGCTTGGTGCTATTTTTTTCTCTCCGTAAAACTACACATGAATATTAACTCAACGAAAAATCGGTTACTTACAATGTATCCCAAAGCCGTCAAATGTCTCCTTCTCTGTGGAATTGATATCGAGAACTGTCCCATTGGGAAGGGTAAAATCATTTGTGATATCGCCATCGAACATTCCCAGAAGGCCAGAAGTGGAAAAATTGTCTGTCAGGTTTGGTGGAACTGCTACCGACATGTCCAACAACCGCTGCTGATGTGTTATATTCAAACTAATTCCTGATAAAGGCAAAGCGTTGGAGTTAAAACAAACACATTTACGACTACCACGAATGCGATACAAGGAAGCATACACTTATTAATAAGAAACGCTGGCTAAGGGCAGCATGTTCCGAGCATAATCATGCTGTCTTTATTTAGCACTAGAGGAACTTTAATTTTCCAACAGAGCAAAACATTTAACCTTTTATGGTTTGGGTTAGTGTGGCTATTTAATGTTTGATTACACCGCGGCGTAAAACACCAATCAATCAGAGATAAGAGTTTGTTCTTCATTATTGTAAATGTTCCTCAAATATTATAGCGTTCACAGATATGTATTTGGTAAGAGGAGATGAATTAAGTTAGAGTTTTGGTAAAACATATGCTTCATTCTATGCCCATAACATGTATGTGTATATGCGTATGTGGCTCCGTTCGTATCGAAACATGACTGGAATAATCGTTTAACCTTGGTGGGGACGCATCCAATTTCATATCCTATTAAAGCTGACATTGGTAAAAAAAAAACAAATTTGAGTTTGATATGTTATATGATATGACTTTTTGAAGTATGTTGACAACATTGCTCAGACAATCCAGGGGTTCGTAATATAAGTTGAGCAAAGGCTGCGCCAACTCAAATGCCATGCTCTAAATGAACCATGTGACTTATACGTAAATACTTCTTACCATTACTAAAGGTGATGTACACGCTGTTGTTACCTAGTCTGGTCAAAGACAGACTTGAAAGGAAAACTTCAAAAGCAGAATCCTCCTTAAAATCCAAGCTATAATCTCGCCCATTACCATATATATTCATTCCTGTAACCAATCAAATGTGAGACACAAACATAAGCTAAATCATTGGCTTCCATTGATAAGTTTAACAAACTTATTCAGGCTGCCACAGTTTTCATTTCAAACCCGAAAAGACAATTGTATATAAGTACGTACTCATATTGTAATAAGTTTAAAAATATATATTTCTAAAGATAATAAAAATGGCAGAGGGATGAATATTAATAAAAAATCGATAAATCATCTCATGTTCATATAAACAGTCAAAGACAAGTGTTTTTCAATGGATCTATTTATGCACAGGCAATAATTGTGGACGCAATACTGTATCATTTGCATTTAATTTTCTCTTTTGGGAAGGCATTTCTGTTGCTAACCTAATTGATGGTGAACAAAACATAGCTAGGGCCAATTCCACAAAACAGCTTATGATTAAACCATATCTATATCGAGATAATGTGGACAATAAGTTTAAATAGTAGCAAAAGTTGTTTTCGTAAGTGCAGCATAACTTCAAAACATAAGAGTAAAAAGTGTAAAATGAACAAATGATGAACTCCGCCATATGTAACTGGGCGGAAGCCGCAAAGAGTGTCACCTGGTCCCAACCTCTCTAGCGTGAAGATAGATACCCTCTCTTCGCCTCTGTTTTTGTAGACAAATGCTGCACACTGCGGCATTGTGGCGCCTACAGCTGCTAAAAACTTGTCCTGTGTCATTCCTAGAGGTGTACAGATGTCTTAGAACCAACTTATGTCGAAATTCGACCAAAAATACATTAAAGATAATCGATACGCATAATAGCAATGAAATAAATATGTAGATTTGGGGTTGCGTGACGTCAGACCGGACATAGAATCAACTTCTCACCTGCAGAAAAGCTGGATTTCGATTGGATATGGTCGTCTCCACAGCTCTGCTTGGCGTAGTAGCGTATTGTAAATTTGAATGCCGATTACTCAGCTTTACATGACAATTGAAAGTTAAAGTAAAGTTTTTCTTAATCAGATGAAAATAGTCTTTTTGCACATAGTCAACTTTATCAAAAGTTGTCTATTCTTTTAAGTCAAAATTTGGAATGCTCTTAAATGGCTTAATTTTAAATTGAAAAATATAATATTTGAGGATTATTACCTTCATACCACTAAGTCACCAACAAAGTTGAAATAATCTGAACTAGATGTTATAACCGGAACGTAACCGCTTATAAGGTTTCCAAGCGTATTCGGTCATAACTCTACAATCCACATTTCAAAATATTTTTTTCAATTTTGTTTTGCCTTGAGTGGGACTCAATCCAACCATGTTGTGTTTAACAGCAGAGTAGTTTAACCACTACGCCTTTCTAACTGATGACAGTAATTTGTCCAATAATATTGAGATACGTGTTTTGACACTGTTCCATATAGTAGGATTTGATTTCACAACTTTTAAACTATTTACGTAAATGGCTTAATTTTCTTAAACTAATATTTTCTTCATAATACAAATCTTCAGTATTAATTCAATATCTCTCTGATGTATTGTTCCAAGCGTTTTGTCTCATAACGCT
>JAUELC010026616.1:0-12966 GCA_031471745.1 Cryptochiton stelleri
AACACTGGAACATAATAAAAAAAAAAAACGAATCTAACAAATAACATTAAGTACAGCGGAAAAAGAACAAGGAATGAAATTATTCGAGTTGGATTGGGTGTAGTAACTACATGTACGGATAAGATGCTTAAGAACCTTTGCACAAGAGTCTACATTTACACGACATTTTGAATTTGAAAATAAGAAATAAAACCAAAACAGTCTTATGGAAGTTATTCGGGAATCTTCTGCGAGACTTCGCTTCTGGGGTATCTATAGGGGGCCTACGCATCATTTTGTTTCTCTGCCGTTGGCTGAACAACTTTGAACCCCCCACAACAGGAGGAAATGAGGGGAAATAAGTGAATTAAATTCGGACATCTCCGTCGTAAAACCGAAGATACCCGAAGTGAGTCACGATTGAAAGAGACAATGAAGCCATGAAGAGTGTGCGGAAATGGAAATTAAAGTGACAAAGTAGCTTAAAATAAATATTGTTTTAATGTTTAAGGTGTTGCACATTGACGACAGCACGCAGTTGACCTTCCGAATGTTCGCCCTGATTACCGCCCTTTGTGAGAGAGTCACCACTATGGAGTAAGTAAAACAAACTTCATAATTTTCGTTGACAATTTCTGGTTTCTTCAAAAACTGATGCTGTGTCTCCAAGATTTCAGGTTGATTAGAGAGGTTCCTGTGCCCTGGTGTCGCTGGGAGCTACAGTCGATATGATTGTGGTGTCTGGGCACTGTGAAGTCCACACTTTGCCTTATTGTACCAAGTGGTACGCCATGTGTTGCGTCATGTGATCTTGAATCTTGCGATTGTTTGTTGCCAGACACTTCGACGGTGTTTTTCTTTACCCACATAACAGTGAAATAACCTTTTGTACCGCGTAAAATACCAATTAAACAAACAACCGATGTAATATTTTAGTCTGTTCCTAGTGATCAAATCACACTTTTGTGGGCGGGCGGTTGGAGGTGCTTCGTGTTACCCTGGTGCTTTCGGAGCGAAGGGGTAACAAGAAGCTGTTGTGGCGTCCTGTAATTGTCTTGTATCTTTTCATTGTTTCTTGCCAGTGGCGTCTGGGGTGGTTTCCTTCACCCATTGGCCTGGCACGCCGTCATATAAGTGAAATAACCTTAAGTACGGCGTATAACCCCAACCAAACAAACAAAACACTTTTGTGGATTTCAACTTCTGTACTGAAATCCATAAAAGTGTCTTCAAGTTTTGATTATTTACAGCTTCTAAATGCCACTATAAGTAGTGATGCTGTATCAGCTTATAATACGGTTTGAGCACCCAAACCTGACAAACCTTTCCAAACTTCTTTGAAATGAGCATCTATGAGTGGCATTTACATCCTAATTAACTTATAAGACAAAATACTCTATGGATTCTAGCTTGTAGCTTATTTTTGGAGGCAAATTACCAAAACATTATGAAAAGTTGGAATTTATACAAATACTTTTGTCTTATTCTTTGAAAAGGGTTGTTATTTGGATATAACGATTCTTTTATGAGATTACAGTTTTAATACTAAAAAAAAAAATTCAACAAAGCTTTCCAGAATCTGCACTTCTCTTCTTCTGTCTATTTCTGCGTTATTCCAAATTGATTATTTATCTAACGTTGTTGTTATTTGTTGCAGACCTTTCGCCAGGCATCTCTTGGATATTTGTAATTTGGCGGACATTGAACGAAAACTAGAACTCTACAACGCAATGTTTTATCATAATGTACAGTCTGATAGAGATCCGAATTTTATCACATCGGAGTCTTTGAAAATTGAGTTGATGGCGGGTGGTTTGAACTGGGGCCAGCAGCAGTACATTATGGGACAAATGGAGCCAAATTCATGGGGTGATGTATGTGTCATATGAAACTTTGTTTTTCAAAATAATTTCTTATATCAATATTTTCTTTATTAAAAGAGGGCGGTTGGAGAGAGCTTTCTGTATAGCTTTGGTGCTCACAGCGCTAAGGGGCAACACGAAGCCGATCTGTCTGTGACGTTTAGCACTGTAAATGGGCACACTTTGTCTATTGCACATGTATTATGTCCTGGGCTTGTCTTGTATATTGTCATTGTTGCCAGTGGTGTCGACGGTGGTTTCCTTCACCGATTGGGCTGGCACGCCGTAAAACCTGGAGTAAAACCCTAATCAAAAAACCAAACAAATCGTTATTATAACACTATCTTTTTTTAGTACAGAAAATGTTGAAGTCTGAGACTAAAAGCCAGCTGGTCTATTTTGATAACATTTACTGTTGGCGATGTAGTTCCATACTCTGATGGTCGTTCGATTCCCATCGCGTCACCCTGAAAAATGTCCTGATCTAGAATCGGCATGTTGTTCATGTACGACGAAATCACGAATGAACAAGAGATGTGTAAACTATCTAAATATAATCACCTGTCAGTCATATCTTATACATGGGAGTTTCAGAGATTTTTTGTGTTACAAGAATTATATACCTTAGTTGTCGAAATTCGCAACTGTTCTTCTTGGTGTCATGTATATAGCACTGCCTAGATATTATCATTTTGTGCTAAGAATTCATAACATACTTGTTGTTTTGTCGCTGAGGAATTTGCCTTTCGAATGCTTGTGTTGGGTTCGTTTGTTTCCATTCATTTGTTTTGGCTCCTCTTTTCAGATTTCATTTCTGGACTATATATGTTACATTCCACTCTTTATGTCAATGCATGACAACATTTGTGATAATCCACTGGACATGTCAGACCGGAAGTACACCCTCCCGCCGCGCCAGCGCCCTCCATCCACGCAAAGGGACATGAATCCGTTGGGGAATCCCTTGACTAAAAACTCGACATATTTACTGAGAAAACAAGCCGTGGATTTGATGTCAGGAAAACTGGACACATCTGGACTTAAAACACAGAAGTTAGAGCTTCTGAATAAATATGCAACGTAAGTTTTTGATAAATAAACTTGAGAAGAATTGTATTGATTATTATTTCGTTACTAAGCCTTCTTCCAGTAACGTTTCAACGCAGTTACGTCTGTCTTTATCAAGCCAAGGAGTGAGCTGAACAGAAAAACATGTTTATGATAGGGTTTCCGTTCATAGCCACACATGCCACCATCTTAGTTATGTTTAAACAGATATACTTTATGTTCTTGATTAATGAAAATAAATAGCAATGTGGCCTATTAGGAGACGGTAAGATATTTGTACTGAATTAGAAAAATATGACCTGCCCTTGGTTCTTTTGAAGTATTTGGCTCAAAGAATATTTAATTCTTTTAAATATTTGCATGAGCGTATTATATTGAAGTAAAGATATGGTGGCGAATAATTTCAACCAAACGAATTAATGAATGGCAACAAATTCATGTTTAATTCAACGTTTTCCTTCGATATCCTTTATTTAACACAACACCAAATACTGTATATGCGAACAAAATGTGGCTATTATTTTTTTTAAATCAAATATTTTTCCACGGAATTGAAACTTAAATTTTGGTATTTTATATTCAACAGCAATTGGATGCATTTCCTGTGTAGTTTACATAAATGGGCCGTAAGCTGTTGCTTTGTGAAACTTGAAGCCGATTTTATATTATAAAATATCATATCACTTTTTAAATTGTTCTTTAAACCAACTTGTTCCTATTTTAGACGCTGTCCTGTGGTCAAACCATATCCTAAACAACCGACTAGTGTCAGTGAGCATTTCGACCAACACTCGGATTTAATTATCTGAGCTTTTTGGGCATGCGAGTGATCTGTGTTTGGACCATGATAGTGAGCTTTGGATCAGGATTCGCGAACAGCTTCCGTACAATGCTGTGGGACTTTCGGACAATTACCGTGAACTTTGTTTTGGACATGTAACCACGTTTTTTTGATCGGTGATAGTGAATTGTGCTTCAGACCAATACAGTGCTGTGTGTTTTGGATTATAATAATTTACTGTGTTTGGGCACAAGTCAGAAATTGAGTTTTGGTCAGCGACGTACGTTTTTGCGCAGTGAACATTAAGTACCTTTTGGAAAGTGATCATGAATAACGTTTTGGACAGTGGTCGTGATATATGTTGTAGATAATTTCCATGAAGTATGTTTTGTACAGTAATGGTGAAGTATGTTTTGGACAATGACCATAGAGTATGTTTTGGACTGTGGTCGTGAAGTATGCTTTGGACAATGACCATAAAGTATGTTTTAAACTGCGTTAAACACTAATCAATCATGTATTTTACAATGACCGTGAATTTTGTTTTGGACAGTGATTGTCAAACTATGTTTTGGACAGTGATTGTAGATTATGTTTCGGACAGTGATTATGAACTGTGTTTTGGACAGTGATTGTGGATTATGTTTTGGACAGTGATTGTGAATTATGTTTTGACAGCGATTGTGTACTGTGTTTTGGACAGTGACTGTGAATTATGTTTTGACAGTGATTGTGTACTGTGTTTTGGGCAGACATTTCTTGCTAGGTAATGATTATGTGTATCTATTACCATAGCTACTTTGAAAATTGTTATTCCCATGTTGATGTCGATGTTGTTCCTACTTGTATCCAGATCGAGCTATAGAAGCTTGACCGAGCTATAGTAACTTGATGGAACTATAGACTATCTTGACTATAGTTACCGGTTCTTTTTAACTTGTGATTGCCATTTTGTTGTTGTATGTTGTTACAATTTGGTTAAACGACACTTCACATTATGGCTGTGTTACTAGTAACTGTTGGAAGTACACCGTCGTCTTTTAAGTGATACCGCCATCATTTGAGTGAAATAACCTTGAGCACGGTGTTAACGCCAATCAATCTTAATAGAGAAGAACGCCCTTACTTTACGTCATTTATGTTCAGTAAATACCCGTTTAAATTGGTGTTAATACGCGTTGAAATTTCAACATTAGTTTCTTTACCAATGACTAGTATATATATACTTTTTAAATCCACCTTGGATTACCAATGTTTTAATTAGTTGCTTAATTATTCTTTTAGTATTTTATCATGTGAATTCGTTTGCTACTAACGTTTTTTTCCAAACTAGTCAATTGTGTTATTGTTAACACGTTATGTCCGAATTTGTAAAAAAAAAAGTGATTAAATTATTTGTTAAAGATATTTCCGATTTTATTTGCTCTTGCGTTTGATACAAAGCTAAACACCCCATTCTGAGCGTTATTCGGGGATATTCTGCGAGACTTCACTTTTAGGTATCTACGCGCCATAATGTTTCTCCAAAGCGGGCTGTATGAGCATCGAATATCGAAAATCAGGGGTAAAACAGGGGAAAATGGCGCGTAGATACACACGAGCTTAGATGCGGACATCGCGTTCGTAAAACCGAAGTTACGCGAAGTGAGTAACAGCGGTGTTCTGTAGTTTCAGGACGGTGAACGATTTCACAAAGCAGTTTTTCACTTTTTTTTATTAACATCATAAATCAAGCTAACGTGAAATATTTAGTATTTGCCATTACCATACTATCATAACTGAGCAATCAACACATATGTAACCATAAAGTATTATCAAAGTTATAGTAGGCAGGCTAAATCTGTTATATAAGTGTTTTTACTTCTTGAAATAGGTTCCTGATGCCGAATCCGATCGAGTTCTAGCACCTTGATGGAGCTATACACGCCGATGTATCCCGATCGAGCTATAGCAGCTTGATCGAGCTATAAGCAGCCTGACCGAACTATAAGTAGCCTGACCGAGCTTTTAGTAGCCTGATCGAGATAAAAAATAGCTTGATCGAGCCACAAGTAGCCTGATCGAGATATAAATAGCTTGATCGAGCTATAAGTAGCCTGATCGAGCTATAAGTAGCTTGATCGAGCCATAAGTAGCCTGATCGAGATATAAATAGCTTGATCGAGATATAAATAGCTTGATCGAGCTATAAGTAGCCTGATCGAGCTATAAGTAGCCTGATCGAGCTATAAGAAGACTGATCGAGATATAAATAGTTTGATCGAGACATAAATAGCTTGATCGAGACATAAATAGCTTGATCGAGCTAGTCTTGTGATTTTGACTTTACTGACTTTATCGGCCGAACCACGAATCCCCATAGCGTTATAATATCTTGATTAAGTTATGGTAGCTTGATCGAGTTATAGTAGCTTCATTGGGCTACACGCCGACGTATCGTGATCTAGCCATGGCGGATCTCCATCGAGTTATAGCAGCTTGATCGAGTTATAGCAGCTTGATCGAGTTATAGAAGCTTGGTCGAGCTACACGCCAACGTATCACTTTCGAACACTGACTGGTATCTCGATCGAGTTATAATTGTTTGATCGAGTTATATAGCTCGATTTAGCTACAGAACCTTCATTGGGCTATAGTTGCTTGGTTAAGTTACCTTAGCATACTGGCACACCATGATATAAGTTAAATAACCTTGTGTATGGCATTAAGCACTAGCAAATCAATCCATAAGGAGGCAATAGCCAACAACACAATATACCACAACTATAACCTTTTACAATAATCCGTATATATTCTAACTTACATTTTTTTCTCAACTGGAAATAACAATTTATAACATATTCCTTCAGTAATCGGTTAAAGTTGCGCTGGCGTAATTCGTGCTGGATGCCACGGTGTCCCACACGCTTTTATCCACTGTCGCCCAAGACAAGCCTTCATCCAGGCTGATCACATAACCTTGCCCCGTGTTCGAAATACCGTAAAGAGAGCCCCGTAAAGTATCTTTTCCCAATATCACTGCGACATCTTGGGGAAGTTCTAAAGTAAGAAAATAATGCAAATTATTTCAAATTATTAACATTATTATAATAGCATAACACATAGTTAATCAGGAAAAATAAATATCTGGTGACAATTGTTGTTTCATCCTATATTTATAAGATAAAGAGTTGAAACTATTCAGTTTGATTGATTGATTGATTGGTGTTTAACGCCGTACGCAAGGGTATTTCACTTATATGACGGTGGTGTACCCCAACAGTAAATAGCCACACTAACACAAACCATAAAATGTTAACTGTTTTGCTCTGTTGGAAAATGAATGTACTCCCTGTGATAAGTGAAGACAGCATGATTATGCTCGGGAGATGCTACCCTTAGCCAGAGCGCCAATTCAGTTTGAAACGCATGTTCATTTCTAAATCAAAATCGTAACATTAAAAGAGGACAAGATACAAGACAAGCACACTTAGCACATCCGCAAAACTTGCAATAAGACAAAGTATCATGTAAATTTACAGTTCAAGAGTCCACAACAAATTGCCTTCATGTTGCCCCTTATCTTAAATAGCATCATGGCACAGGAAGCTTCCACCAACCAGTGCAACCACCCACATCGGTCAAGTTAAAAGAGGGCAGGATAAAGATTTATTTATGGAACGGTGGAGCACAAATCAATATAAGCTTAGTTAGAGGTCTGGAACGTGTTTTTCAGAACTGTTGAGCATTCCGCACTTTTCAAAGTGACATGCCAAAATGAGTTTTCTCGTCGAAATCGGATGAAAGAAATTCTATTTGCTTGAGAACGATGTCAAAATAGACATTTACACGTTAAATGGATAATAAACTAAAAGTTGTACTCCATAAAGTATTGTGTTATGTTCAGTGCGTCAACTTTCAAGTGCCTCAACTTTTAAATGCCTCTTAAAGATAAAAGGAATTCAACCTAGTTTTCGTGTTTTTATTGTTGTTTTTGTTATTGAATAACGCAAGGAACCAGCTTCCAGAAAGAGATATTTTCTTCCAAAATCGATGTCACAATATAAAATAGTACAAAAATATTGATTTGTCGTGGTGTGGTAAAATAAAATAAAAAGTAAAAGCTTGCATTATCACTTATGCTTCAAACTGATGATGCCAATAACATATTTGTAGGCCTTTATACTCTGTTACACAGGCTAGACATTGACATTTTCTTGAAGCATCCGATGCAACTCAGGACAACTGTCCTCACAGATTCGGATAAAAATGAGGACAAATTCAGGTAAAACGAAATTGCGACACGTTTTTGCTATCAGGAAAATTTCGGGCAAAACGAAATTTCGAAACATTTTCGGGAAATTCACATCTCTTGTCCCTCCAAACTCCATATTTGTGACTATTTTCATGAATATTTACGGAATAATGCCGGTTAACGTTATGGAGGTACCACCATGTAAGTAAATAACCTAAATGACCAAATTGTCACAACCAAGCCGATGACCGCTCTCCACACACACATTGGAAACTTCTACATGTATACAGTCTATGTACTAAGACTCATTTATTTTTTATAACTTTTCCAATAGCATTCTCCAGAAATATTTTCAATTTGCATTACATATACACTTTAGCCCTCTGGGTAAGGGCAGAATGTTCCAAGCATAATCATACTGTCTTTACTTAGCACTGGAGGAACATTATTTTTCCAACAGAGCAAAATACTTCACATATTTGGGTTCGTGTTTATGTGGCTATTTACTTTTGGAGTACAATGCCGTCATATACGTGAAATACCCTTGAGAACGACGTTAAACACCAATCAATCAATCAATCAATTTGCCGCAATAGAGACAAGTTTGGTATCAATAAGGGATCTAATGGTCTACAACTACCTGTGTTTGTTTGGCAAATTCGTTTAAAACACTCGTTAGGCCTACCTGAGCAATCTGGGATGTCTCGAGACAAAATATATATTATGTTAGCTGGCGGACTGTTGTCTAAGTGACAGAATGTGTAAACAGAACAACAACGACTCCATTAATAATATCGACCAATAAAAATACGTTGAAGAACAACTTCCGCACAAAATAAGACTGATTGCGCATAAATTACCATATTAATTAGGAAATAAAATAGCAAATCACCTTAATTACTAAATCTATTTAATTAATCAATAAAATAAGGGAATACGGGAAGTTTGTTTTTTCGGGGTTTTACGCCGTACTTAAGGTTATTTCACTTATATGACGGCGTGCCAGCCCAATGGGTAAGGAAACCACCCCCGAAGCCACTGGCAGCAAACAATGACAAGATACTAGACAATCACAGGATGCCACAACAGCTTATTGTTGTTTCTCTTCGCTCCGAGAGCACCAGCACCCTCCAACCGCCCGCGTGAATACGAGAAAAAACACAAATATTTCCCGCCTAAAATTTACCAAAAAAAAAATCAATTTATTTATTGTTTAAGAATAGACAAAAGCTTTTCAAAAATATATAAACCCAAATTTTCACTTGATCCCCTTTATGTCTACATCAAGAAGTCTAGGACTAACTCAAGGAAACGTTGTTTGCTTGTTTGATTGACTGGTGTTTAACGTCATAGTTAGCGTAAATGACGACGGTTTATCTATTCTCACTATGCCTTACTCAATACAGTGGGAACCCGATAAGTAACCTCGTACCCTCCCCATAGTCGGAGTCACTTCGTGTGATTTACTCGGCAGCCTCAGGTCTACTGGGAGACTTAAATCCTTGCAAGACAAGTGTATTGCCCGACAAAAAGTTGGAAATTTCGTTTTTTCATGAATTTTTCCATATGGCATTTGTGTGTCAAAAATTCAAAAAAGTTTTGCCCGAAATTGGCATGTACCATTGACAGTCAAATCTCCGGAAAGAGGTAAGTACATACATTGGTCGTCCCTTCTGTACCACCAATGCATGACAATAAAGAGAACCATACCTGTCCATTTGGTTATACGTTGCTCCCAGTAACAGGAAGTTCCCGATGATAACGGTCTAAAAAGAGATATTAATGAATAACATATCTTTTTAAAGAATCAAGCATTTCAAAACAATAATTACAGGGAATAACCTGGATATTTGTTACACACACACACCCAATTTGTCAGTTTGCTTATCAAGGAATATCAAAGAGTGGTACCTGGTTGTCTGGTTGAAATGTCTTGAAACTGAGGTTGATTCTAGACAAACATAGGCCCAAGCCTGCTCACCAGAGTCAACATTCTAATTTCACCAATACAGTACAGACTAGAACTAACTTAACCATTAACGCGAGTAGAACAAAAACAAAAACTAGCCTAAGACGAAGCACGAATCGTACCAGTTTGCGCTCTGACGCGTCCCAGTCGAGTTGAAATAAAACAAAATCGCATCTATACGTTTTTGCAAACTCGTGGTGACGAAAAGTAGGCCGTACACTCTCAAGTCGTAATGCGTAATATTTTATTGCATGAGCGTCGACAGTTTTTAAATTGAGACAACAGTTTCTCAGGAGAAGATTTTCCAAGTTTCCACTATATAGCCATATAAGATCACGGCTCCTGGCGGCCATGTTTTTAAACGAACCAAAATTATTTCAAGGAATTTGAAAGATCTAATGAACATTTCTGTCAAGTTTGGTTGAAATTGGCCTAGTGGCTTAGGCGCCTCTGATTCTGAAACATAGTTGAGGTCGCACGACGCCAGACATTTAAGAAACCTAAACGATCAAGATAAGCACAAAGTGCTGATTTGAGCTTAAACAATTTTTATCATTTACCTGAATAACTGATGAGCCCTGCATTTGTATTTACCGCCTAACCGACTCTGTTTATTAAAACCTGGAAAAAAACATACAAACTATCAGCAGAGTCGAACAGAAAGGAAATCTATTATGTCTATAAATAATTACAGTAGTAAAGTCGGTTATTTAATACTACCCCTGTTCCACATAGTATGAATAAATATATTGTTCTAAAGATATTGGTTGGAGGGTAGTTTTTTTAAATAATTAACAAGCCAGAATACATAAGAACAAAGCCCGTAGTTAACCTACATGTGGCGTACTTTGAATTCTCCAGACAGCTGAAACTATGTCAAGATTCGCGCGACACCGCCTTGCGGTGACAGTTGGTCATTCTCCTATCGAGAAAAAAATTATTAAATATCGATAGGAGAGTAACCAACAGTCACTACGACTTGCAGTGAGTTTGCATGGGACCCAAACGTGCCGTTGAACTGCAAACCGTCATTGGTTGGTAAACTAATGGCCTGGCGCTGATCAGCTCAAGTGCATACATCACAAGCATACATCACAAGCTTTTGAAGTCTGCTAGCGACGTACTGACTGCTATGCTCGCATAATATAACATTATATTTATAATATAACTCTGGTGGGGTTCAAAGAACTGTCTTACCTGATATATGAGTTTCACATCGCCATGGTTTATTACAGTCCGCACATAAGCCAGGGTTCGCTTCACCACATTGACATCCACCGCCACGGCAACATCCACAGTCACTCCGCCCAGGGTCAAATTCACAAGGACAAGTACTACCGGTAGTGAACGTCAACTGTTCAGCTGTTAAAAAATGGTTCTTTATTACTATTCAGTTAAAAAGATATATTAATTCATTCATGCATTTATTCACTCAAACATCGCATACATCATACATGCAATCATTTGTATAAAACGGTCAAATTGATTCAAATTGACCGAGTATGTCATAACTAGGCATTTTTAATGAGTTAGTAAACTCCAAAGCGAGGTCGCTGACCCTTGAACTGATCAATCGATCAATGACGCCATTTCAACCCTTCACGTGACTTGATTCTCCAGTTAAAATTGACCCTTTCGACCTAATGTAATGACATATAGTTCTTAGAGATAGGCAATTTGGAACGAGAATGACATGCAATCACACATCGCATTCCTTCACTCATACATCGGATTCATTAGATCACAAATCGCACACATTTACTCACACATTGAGTGATTTATTATTAATTTACACGTTGCATTCACTCTCTTACACATTACAGTCATTCACTTCATACATTCATGAACTCACTCAACGCATAGGCCCTACATTCGATTACACATATCATTTATTCACCCACACATTGTATTCATTTACTCACTCATCGCATGTATTCACCCACACATTGCATTCATTGACTGATACGTTGCATTCATTTACTTACAAATTGCTTTCAGTCACTTTCCTATTGCATACATTCACTCAAAGATCATACCGCTTTCACATAGCGTTTTTATCCGCGGATTTCTGATCCGCAAAATCAATATATAGTCTATCATAAAATCAAGCATCTATTTACAATACACAATACAGTGAAGGGTGTACGATATAACATAGTCAATAGGATTACAGGTGATGTCTTGTTTGCTTGCTGATTATAACTTAATCCAAGGCTAAACCCCTTATTACTTGTTTTCTCTGACAACAGTGACACTGCGCGTCCCTAAAACCATAATGACCGCCAATCGTATATGTACGTTAGTGTGTACTAACTAGACGAACCACATTAGGGGTGACATTTTTAAGAACAAGTTTGAATAAACCAGATAGCGGTGTCCAGTGCGCATGTCATTGAGACATCAGGGTCTCAAAGAAGATAAACAAAAGCCCTTGGCTGAGCAATTCCAATGTAACTATTGTCTGGTTTTGACATTTCTGGACGGCAAACATACCGGGAATGCATTATTCTCAGCGAAACTATGTCCAGAAAAAAAGGCAACAAATTCATTTAACGTATCCATTTGCTTTTGGTCATCTTTACCAAGACTCTGATGTCACATGCACATTCACACTGCCATCTGGCCTATTGGTACGACCGCCACATCGTTGAGCGCTGACGCTTATACTTACCGGGTGCTTTATCCACTTGAAATAGCAGATGTTTCATTTCTTTGGTGATCTCTGAGCTATTTGAATAACCACCATAGTAAAACATCTCCGATACGATCATAAACGTTTCCGCGTCCCAAAATCTGGCGTCAGTGGCGTCCAACGTCACGTTTATAAGGGCGTACGGATTTGTATTCAGTCTTACCCTGTTTAACTTACAATTAAAGAAAAGTTTATATATAACTGGCATAGAACATTGGTGTCCTGGCAACGAGTTCACCAGGACAATTTCTCACAGCTCCCCTCCCGCTGTCTTTACTGATTGGACACCCTCTGAAAAGGTTTTGCATATATATTTGTAATAAATGAAGAGAGAAAAATTTGCTTGCCTCCACCGGGATTCGAACCCGGGACCTTTGGGTT
>JAUELC010026727.1:0-12962 GCA_031471745.1 Cryptochiton stelleri
AAACCCCCCCCCCCCCCCCCCCCCCCGTCGTGGGGACTCACCTTGTCTCGAGAAGATGATAGTTACGTTACGTTACAAGCGGGTTTGTCAGACATATGGATGCCATGGTTATTATAGGTCTTGACTGACAAAGCTGAACTGCTAAATGACGACATGTTGCGTCCCAGAAAACAACATCGGTCAGTTAACTGGAGTTATATCAAATGAACATACCAAAGAGCACACTTACACGATGTACTTATTACGTCACACGTAGGCCGAAACATGTGGACAAAATGTGCAGATTCGTCGTGAGTTTGCCCCAACAATATGAATTGGAAACACATTAAGTTAATTTCTATACCGCCAACCTTTCTTCGCCAGAGTAAACACTCAAACCGAAACTAGAAAAAATACACGAAAATTCATTTCATTTCACAAAATGTGTTCAATTGTTTTATTTATTTAAAACTATTTTACTGCAAGTATTGTTATTTCTAGTTTTGCCTTCTCGCAAGGAGAAATAAGGCGGTGACTAAAAACAATAAAAAAATCGAGAAGTTTTTTTCTACTTTCGTCGTTTTGATACACAAAAGACGAAATAACGAATGGCCCTATCCGTCTTCCATAGATTCAAGTACCCAAGCGGGAATATAATATATAAAAGGGATATTGGTAATCATACTAAACTTAAATAGTTATAACAATACATTCGTGATAATGTAGGCCTACATGTTGTTGACGAAGGTGCAGAAGTAAAAATGAAAACATATTTAGCTAATTAAATATTTCCTTTATGCTCATAAAATATACAGGTTCCTTTTTTTTCTATGAAGTGTTCAGAAGGAAACGATGTCCCAACTATTTTAAATAAACTTAAACGCAGTTTATATATGGGTTTAACCTCAACCTACTGCATTAATCTAGCATTTACCACTAGATGTTGAACAGTTCATTTCCACACAAAGATACGCCTATAAATTCCGCATGATAATACTTAACTGGATTAGTTGCGTGTAAATAAAGAATGCAGTTCAAACAGCCTGCTGTGAGATTATATTTGGAACCTATATGAGAACCATCTTTATTTGTCCATATTACGTTAAGGGAGTGTGGGCAATGATTTTGTATAGGTTGGACTTTTACAATTCGAGGGCGTGTCTAGATTGGTGATGTAATGTTTATGAGAGACTCTGGACTAACTCATCGTTGTTACACCTGGGTCATATGGTTCCAATCATCTAATGATGTGGCTTCAGCGAGGCCCTGGGGAAATAATCGGTAGCTTGTTAAAGCTAGTGTTAAAACCCCCAGAGAGACCTCACTGACACAAACTCCAAGGCGCTTCTCGAACGGCGTATCAAATTTCTGTTTTCCACATGTTTTCTCCTTAAAAGTCTCTTCGCGATCTTCTTCCGAGTGTGAGTGTTCCCCCTAGTATCTTGAGCTGTTAGATAGGAAACTCTGACTGCTGCGACCAGCCAACTCACTGAAAACTATATACACCTTCCTTTAAACTTAGTAACATACTTTCATTGGACTAGATACCAACACAGCTACTTTTAAACATTCTCTCTTTTTAAGCTGTTGGTTCGGAAACACGGTCCACATATGAAACATTACTAGGCAGAAGCCGAGGATACTTTTTACATAGAACCTTTACAATATAAATTGTTATAATATACGCAAATATAATAATCTTTAATCGACAGACGAAATTCTCTGTACTTAATCATAATTTGTTCTTCTGCACTAAGAATTCCCTCTCAAACTATGCTGACAACTAAGCTTTGTCATTTCGGTAGACTTGCCACTCACTCAATCCCCTATTGACTCTCCACCCTCTCCGACACACACCAAGTGCATCTATACAGGGCTGTCATGGCCGCGAGGGAATAACTCGAATAGAACCGTTCTAGAGTTTCTTATACATGACAGTCAGTCAGGAAGACATTTTTCATAAACAGTGTGGCTGTGGATATACAATCTGATAGCCCGAACCTCTAGATAGAAACTATTTACATGGAGTTCATAAACAATGTGCGCGTTAATGGATAACTGGCGAATTCGCCGATTTTCTGTTTGACAAAAAACATGCATGATCTTAATGAATAAAACATACGTAGGTCTATTAGAGGTTTTTAAAAAACTTTTTCCTGTGATTAGAATAGATTGATTGATAGGTGTTAAACGCCGTACTCAAGGTTATTTCACTGGCACATATTTGCCCGCGGTGTATTCCAACAGCAAATAGCCACACTAACACAAACCATAAAATGCGAAGTGTTTTGCTCTGTTGGAACATTTTTAATGTTCCTCCAGTGCTAAGTGAAGACAGCATGATAATGATCGGAACATGCTGCCCGTATAGCAGGCGGGCGATTTGAATAGAAAACTGATAGTTATTCAGTAGGTCATTTTTTAAAACGTACACCGGTATAGATTGTCATACATAAGAGATACAAATACAATTAAGGAAGTCATTTTAAATTTGTCAAATTGATTTTCTAAAGTTGTTCAAGTTTATTTGTGTATATTATCAGTTCCTCCTTCTCACTGACAGAAGGCAAACCTGTCGCCTTAAGGTAGAGACGGTATTTCTCCGATGCATTCAAAACAAATTCGGTCACATTTATTGGCTTGATTCCATAGCGCTCAGCGGTTTAACAGGCAACGGAGGCCATTTAACCTCTCAGATCCCTGTGCAAGACATATACTATTTCGACACTTGTCAAACTTAGAAGCTTCAACAAAAAAACTTATTTTGAGCCGAAGAACTTAACTTCAGCTTGCATTTTCTCAATAAAAAAATATTCATTCAATGGAAGGTCGGTTTGGTGTGGGATCCAGAGACTGATAAATTTACCACAGATGCCGAAACCTTAGACTGTTAACACTACGATCCCTTTTGGCCATTTCGTATGCTGAAGAGTACATAGCGCTAATAGATTAATCTGAGAGGATGCTGCATGAACACTAAACTATAGCTGATGTACGCCTATATACAACCTTGCCGACGAATGGTTTAAAACAGGACAAGCCATCTGATAAAGGAGAATTATAAATATAAGTTCGTTCAAGTTTATTTCAAATCCACGATGTCCTTAATGTTGATGCATGGCACGGGCAGAGAATTCCACAAAAGGGTGGGTATATGTATTTCAATCTCAACAGCCGGATTGAGGCAAATGTTTTCATCTGAAGGTCAAACTTTACAGTGAGAAAACGCAATGCTTAGATCATTCGGCTTTACTGCATAAAGTGTCTTGATATGCTTGGCAACTATTACATTTCCCGATTCGACTGGTTGTCTAGCTGGTTCTATCGTTTTTAAGTTAATCTCTCTTTTTCTCGTTATCCAATGGGCCAGCTACTCTCCAATACTTTTAGTCGTTATTTCTTCTTATAGATAATGTAAGATGGAAACATGGCTTCATATCATCATATTTAATCATTTCTATACTTTACAATATCGCCATTTAAAATCATTTGTGTACCCGTATGCGTGTATCATATTCCAGCCGCATTTGTAAAAGTTGATAAATTAAACTAAAACAAACAGCAGAGGAGTTCTGTTATCCGAATTTAATTAAAAAGAGAGTGACAAAGTTATTTTACGAACCTAACTACGAATATTACTTTTAAGAAAATAAATTTTCGACTTATACAATATTTTACATACAACTATGTAAACTATAATGGTAAAAGTCCAGTTTGGTAGATACTAGTAAAACCTGAGAATGATGCCAGTGGATGGAAACCTCTCATTTCCAATTCAATCCACTTAATACATATGTCTCCTGTATGTGAACTGTGACATGGGTATTTTTAGATGGATGAGCAAACACTTATAGAGTTGATAGATACAATAAAAGCCAGAGCGCATGCTCCAAGGAGATTCTCGAGGCATACATTGGGTGACGCCATGGTCAATTTATTTCGAGACGGGGGAAGCTATTGCTTATATACTCTCAGTAAGCACTAACTTGGCAAGGGGGTGTTTTTGGAAGAGCCCGAAACTGTCAGAATTAAGAGGCGCTGGAGAAGTTTTACATATAACAGTGCAGTTACTCTCAGTCCATCGAGTAAACCGAGGTGTAGGAACTTGGAGGTTAGGCCTGTCCCGAAGCCACAAGATAACATTCTGACAACTTGTGTCCCTTCTTTCCATTTGAGACCCAAGTGGGACAGTTGTTCTTTGATTCCACAAAAAGGGGAACTTTACCAGTCATTTTATTTTTTTTCGTTTGGACCTAACCAAGGTTTTGCAACAAGATGTCTGGAAGGGTATGTATAGATCTTATAAACAAAAGAGAAACTTTCAATACTGCTGCCGCGTTTTTGTGTGTGTATTTATATGAAATTATTAATTTAATAACTAAGTAAGAGTCAGATATGTTTACTGAGAAAAAAACTTTATGCAGCAATGTTATTGTAGTAGAATGATATTATAAATGATTATAAAGTCGCTTTATACTGATCAGTTTAACAAGTTCAACAGCAATTAAGTGAGTTAGACTGCAATGGCAACTTTGGTTTGAGAGGATAATGAAAACGCAATTCCATTTGAGTCACGTGCCTTGCATCTGATTTCTGACTGGTTAATATCTTCCTCAAACGAATACCCATATTTGTTTGCCAATAGCTGTCGAAACCATTGTAGAACCAGCATAACAACTGTGAATTAAATCTCTGATACAATTTATATTGGTAAACTATTTAGGTTCGAATGGTTGAAACAAAACTTTGATTGATTTGCAAGTGGCATTCATTCCCAAGGTAGGCAGTTATCAAAAGCGATACACTGAGAAGCTATTTCCAGGCAACGCCAATAAGGCATCTGGAACCGGCCGGCTTTGGGTATCTCCTTACAGCTTCCCTCTTCCAGTGTAAATATAGATCACCTAGACCTTACAGGGCCTTGCTACTGCGTTCTGCTATTCTGCCAGTCTGGTAATCTTCGTGTTGAACTGAACACATTAATCACTATGTCTATTTATAGCTGAATGAATGTGGCGAAGAAAAACCTCTTTGTTTCACGGCGATTGGATGGGGTTCAATAGATCCTATTTTATTATTGTGGTTTGAAATGTAATAATAGGTTTGTAAATTATTTAAGACATATTGACTTGTAACTGTCCCGGAGAATCATGTCGTGCGAAAATAAATATATCCATATTACCGGCATTATTGTTACTTCTAGTAACCTGACCCAGAGATATAAATTACCCATATGATAGAAAAATGCACTATTGGGATGTTTTTCAAAGAACACTTGTGTGTTGACATCATTCTTTATGGAGATTCCCAGATAAAAGTGTACCTGACATTTTCCCAATGTATAACAGGTCATCTGATAATGTCATAGTGTTATAACATACGGTTACAATTTCCCCGTACATGTATCTGTGTACATGATGGGTACGCATGATAATAACATAGCAGTGGCATGAACTATACTAAAACCTACCGTTTTGAATTGCCGTAAATGCTTTTTCTTATTCGAAAATCAGTGTGCTCTTTATATCTTTCAAAGCTGTAGTACTTCATACAAAATAGAATCGTCTGTCTTCGGCGTTGATACAGATTTTAAATTTAAATTTAAAAACCCCGTCAAAGTTCTTTTCACTTTACACGTTGCAATATATTGAGTAAATGTCCGATTTAAAACAGGTGTAGCGTAGAAAATATATATATATACCGGTACTGGTCAGTTTACAGAAGAAGCTTTATCTTTCAGGATATCCATATCCCGCTACAGCGTTGCAGTTTGGCGGCGTCGTAAAGTAATTTTAGATTACTGTTGGAGATATTGGTTAGAGAAATAAAATGTCTATACCTCGTGTTCAATTCCCAATTAGTTATTCTATCAGAATATGGTTTGCTTTCAGTATTTTACTGTAAATTAACTCTACATACATATGGTACATGTGTGTGGCTGGTGAGTCACTGTGGATGATCTTTGGAATGCTTCACTATCTGTTAAGAACAACAGTCTCCCACAGCTGTAAGACACACACTCTCCAGTACTTCAGGCACAGAGAATTTATCATCATGACCAAAATAGATTCATTTGGCTATTTAACTAACCAAATTTGTCAAAATAGTACGGCCAGTGGAAATATGCCTATAATAGAAGTCATCAAAATGGCAACTTATTCTATAAAAACAGAGAAAGAAATGCGATAGACTACAAATATTATTAAATTGCATATAACTTTGTTAAACATCAAATCAAATGTTTGACATATTTTAAGATTGAATATAGTAATAATTATTCGAGTGTTTCATTGACAACAAAATACTTCCAACAGTTCACTTCGTTGAATTTCGTTTTTAGAGCATGATACATAACGTCCAGTTTTCTTCATTGGTCACGTGATTATTTTCAAAATGACAGTACCAAGGAATATATAATATATTCGTTTAATTATATTTTCTGATCAGTGAAGTAGCTGTTCAGTTTTTCTATCTTAATTAATGGTGATTTATTTCAAGAATTAGAGTTTCTTTTCACCTTTTTTTTGTTCGACAAGTAGGCCTATCTATTCTTAACCCAACTTATATCGTTGCCTAGCTGGTTGTGCTATAAATGACACTTGTCAGTAGAATCCGCCTAATGTTATCAGCACTTCAAATCAGCATTTATTTGTTCAACATAAATAGTTCCAACAGCTTCTTGGTGCAGTATAGATATTCCAGTTATATGCGAGTGGTAAATTTGGTGATAAGAAAATAGTGTTCTAAACTATAAAGTTTGAGACACAGTGGCTAATCTGTTTGAAGAGCTAGAAATAACAGCACATTTTGGTTTATTTTGTAAAGAGTATAATGAACAATAAACTAATACAAAATGGCGTACCATGGCAATGGTGGTATTGATGGATATACACTGTTTGGTTTCACCCACAAGCAATAACGGTCCCTTTTTTTGTGGATGTTATTTGGCCGCCGCATCCACACACACGTTTCTAATCCATTACTTTTTTCAATTAGACATGGAAGTTACTGAGTAAGTCACATTTGCAGAATGAATAACGTATCTCTATAGTGAAGTTTCTTCAGATTTAACATGTTTAAACTGTCTAATCGGACAATTCCTGTTTTGTTTGAAACATCTATATAAGTTTATACAAAATATATGAAGAAACATATAGGCCTTATGCATTTAAAGAAAGTTTATACGACCACTGACGTCTCCAGGAAACAGGTAACTTTAATTGGACGTTTGGAGGTACTTAGTCTGTTGCCAAAAATGAATACATTTTATAGCCGTGTATGTGGATTATTTAGGCCACAGCCAGTTTTTCGGAATTTTTCAAACAATACACCCAAGTGCAGGCAATATCTGGAACAAAAACATGTTACTTTAACGTCCCTGTGTCAGTGTTTCACTCAGAGAAAGATTTACAGTCTCTACTGGTGAGAATGCGGTTGGCATTCCATAGTGAACCTCTCCATAGCTTAGCGGTCTCTGGCTAAGAGCACCATACCCCGAGCGTAGCCATGCATGCTGTCTTTACGAGCAAAACACTTCACATGTTACGTTTGTGTTAGTGTGGTTATTTACTGTTTGAGTACACCGACGCCATGTAAGTGAAGTTAAACGCAAATCAATCAATCAATCAACCAATCAATCAACCAATCAGTCAATCTTTAGCGTAATCAATAGAGTTGGCCCTGGCAGCCATAGGTCTCGAGTTCGATCCCTGTTAGCGTCATGTTTTTATTTCTGTACATTTAAAATATATAAATTCACTCATTAATCAATAAATATAATAAACCCTCATTATCGCAAACAAAATATGTACACATTGATAAGCAGGTGTAAGATGCCAGTGAAGACAAAACTTTGAATTGGTATAACGCCATTTTAGGGTGCCATGCAAGTAGTTCTTAAAAAGTTAATGGTGAACTCTAGGATAAAGCTACTAATGCATTATCGACATATCGGTATGTTGACCCCTTTGAAAGCTCTCACTTAACATCTGTAAAATAGATACAAGTATTCAACAGGGAACTAAATCAACCTTTAAAAAATGTAACCTGAACCGCAAACCGCAGCGGACCCAAATATAGAGGGTTTAATTTTTGCCAAGCAGAAACTGGCACACCACCAGCTCAAGGCAGATGCATGTACATGGAAAGCGTGTAAGCTATATTTTGAAGAAGTGTTACAGAGCCGCTAACAAAACTAGAAGCGCAGAAGAAGCTCATCTAAATGTCAGTTCTGTTGT
This sequence comes from Cryptochiton stelleri, assembly GCA_031471745.1. Taxonomy (NCBI): domain Eukaryota; kingdom Metazoa; phylum Mollusca; class Polyplacophora; order Chitonida; family Mopaliidae; genus Cryptochiton; species Cryptochiton stelleri. The sequence goes on from JAUELC010026727.1 coordinate 8,217, forward strand.
TTATTTCCATACGAAGTCTCGCTGACATGAGCTAGAGTCACAGTGAGCATCTGTTATTCAAACCTATTGTTTTACCGATATTTGGCTGTTGGGGTGAATTCCTACATTTCCCAGTATCTTTAGAATGGTTAGCATATCGTCTCACTTATCGTGTCAAATAACAATACTGAAACCATAAACATTCCCTTCCTGACACGGACACGGTTGATCAGAACTATGTTTTTTTAAACTTTATCTGATGAATATCGTTGTACTTGATATAAGTCAATCATAAGTTGAACAAATACCGATAAATGAATCAAAAATTTTCCAACTTGAAATAACTACTCAGGTATCAAAACCAACCGAGGTACTATTATTAACGCTTTATGTATAAATCTGGAACATTGCTTATACATGTTATAGGATAGCTACATTGATTTAACATTCATAGGATAAAGGAATATAACCAAATTTACAAGATTGTCTTGTATTGTGTGTATGTGTACGCATTGTTGTTTTTAGTTATTTTCGCTTAAACATAATTTCAATATAATTCGTACTGTCCACACCCAGTTCTTTTTAGACTTTATGTCATCCTCCATGTGTTTAAACATGATTTTATTTGAATCATTTCTGGTATGTTCCTGGGTGTGTTTATTTATCTATTTATTTCGCAGCACTATACGTTATCATTAATTCATACTATAACAATAACCTTTCCACCAAATAAAAAAATTATAAATATCTTTGGGATATTATAAACCCCTCGGGGTTTCTTCTCCCGCCAGGTTTTACAATATTTACACATACACATTCTTTTGTTACATTATGCGTTTTTGTTCTTCTGATTTATTGTATGATGTATTTTTGCTGCATTTTCCTGGTGAATAAAATGAAATGAAATGAAATGAGTAAGACTTTACAAACCGGTCATCTCTTTAAAACTTCGTTTTTTGCTTTAAAACTTTGAATTTTTAAAATTTCAGGCCAATCGTCTGTTGGCCGCTGCAATAAAGCCGCCATGTTTACACCAAATACCAAAAATTTACAACTACTCTGACTTGGCGCAGACTTACGCCTGGGATTTGCTCCTTGTCGCAGCTGCGCCTGTATTGTAGAACGGGCGTAAATAGTTGCGCCACTGGCACCATGCTGCAATTTACGCCAAGTCGCAGACTTACTCCCTTTCGTAGAACAGGCCCATGTTCCTAAATTCAAATGTGATGATGCAACTGATATACAAATACTATAACATTGCTATATTGTTTCTTGTAAATTATTATGTATTCATAGCCGTCTAAGTGCGGACATTGGAGGTAGCATTTATAATTACACCATTCTTAGTTGAAATTCGTGTACCTAAATTGTACCAATTTCTCTACCTACTTATAATATCCAGTGCTTCTATAAGTTTCACCGATTGTTTCGGGGATTTTTTGCTGAGCTACTTGTAGAATAGAATTTAGTTAATTTGTGGTGAAGCAAAATCACAATCTGGTTGAGTCGGAAAGGTAACTTTTCTTGGTTGTGACCCAACCCATGATCAAAAAGAGACCGATTATTACTTCCACAAACCATCCTAACGGTACAATAACCAGCGTTATTCTAACAAGAATCACTTCCACAAACTGAAAATAACAGCACTGTAACACCGTTGCTGATACCATATTTGATAGGCTACACGAAGAGGAGATAATGTATCATCCGAATTGTAACTTATTTTAATTATTATACTACATATATATTATTAGGCTATCATAAAGTCAATTACTTGCTCTGAAGGGTCGCGAACCATTTGGAGGTGGGAGCGGTAATTTGTGTTGTCTGTGGAATTCGAACGACTTTCTTTAAATTGTCCTTCCTGGTGAGCAACTCTCCCCAACAGATTGAGAAAATAAGCATATTATTTATTGTGTCACTTAATAATTAGGATCACCAACAAAAATGACAACATAATTATCTTAGGCTTCACGATCGATTGTGGATTACTATGTAAAGAAGGGAACAGAATGCTAACGATAATGTCTACGCTTGTGTAATTACTCGGAATGATATATAGGCATTATCTGCAGTTAGCTTGTCTGGGTAACGCTTATGCTTTGTCAATGAGAATGAATCAATCAAATTATTATTATCCATATGACATTTTAATAGTTGTCGAACGATGAACAGAAAAGCGCCATTATGCTTAGTTAAGCAATCAGTTTTGTTACTCGTAAAAGGTTATGCCGAAAAGATTTATACCAAAATAAAAATAGACAGATGGACTAAGTAAATTAGAAAAGTTACGCACTTGTTCCATTTATGTTTTTTTCTCATTGTTACAGTGAAAATTATGTTTGTACGAACAACAAAAAAAATGTTTACCAGTGGGAATGTCTTTTTCTAGAAAATAATATTGTTTGACAAAGCAATTATCCTTTTTCGTAACAAGAAGAGGTCACACGAGGCAAGATCATTTTGTAGACAACCTCAAAAGATATAAAAGTAGGAGATTATCTTTAAAAACGAGCATTTGATTTAGATAGAGAGTTGTCATTTCTTGTAAGGCTAAAACTTGATCCGCGTCACTTGTTGATAAATGAAATGACACGCGTCTAGCTAAATACAAATATTTCAAAATATAGAAAAATGTTCTTAGAACGAATACTGCGTATCGAAAGATGGCAAATGATAAGACAGTGCAAGTCAATGTTATATTCGTTTTTCTATTATATTTGATAAAATATTCTAGTGATATGAACCCAAACCTTCGTCCATATTTTGTTTTTGGTGGTTTGGGTATTTAATATATAAATGGCAAATTATGTCCTTTCGTCTTGATATTCTTTTTTCATTTCCTTATTAATGTTGCTTTAGTGTTTAAGCTAACAGGACACTTCAGGTGATAATTGCTTTACTGTGCAACGAGAGCATCAGCACATTTGCGAACGTGTATCAAGCTGGAATGTACGGGCTTCACTATTTGACTCATTTGGTGAATATTTTAAACACAAAAAAAGGACAACATCTGAATGTTCGTTCACAGTATTGGATAACTTTCTAATGATACTTGTACATGAAAATGAGAAATTTAACCAAATATCAACCCAGCTAAATATCGTTCCTGAAAAAAAGCTATAAATGTTGGTGGGGTATCTTGCATTAAGTAGAGGTTTGTAGATTCGTGATTCTAGTATATACTGTTTATGAATGGCATGTATGAGGATTGCACAGATACGCCTAAAAAACACAAACAGTACGTTTGAATTTATAAAAAACGATCAACAAAAAGTTACATTTTGCCAAAGCCCTGAATGTACCAGATTCAGATTATTGAAATAGATACGATATAGGACGTACGTTATTGAAAGAAATATAACTTTCGACGTGTCTACGTTTTAAATAAAATTAACTCAAAGTCTTCAATGTGCCGGTAAAACATTCTTAAAATCAACACACAAGCAGGTGACACGTTCTAGAAAAAGACGTAAGAGGCACTGACACACTCTTGAAATTAACACGCAAGGCACTGGTCAAGTTAACACACTCTTGAAATAAACACGCAAGGCGCTGACACGCTCTTAAAATTATCAGGCAAGGCGATGACACGCTCTAGAAAGAATTTACAAGGCGTTGACGTTCTCCAACGAAATTAACATCACTTTTGACAATTGACAGTCCTTTGTTGTTAATATATTTTATATGACACGTTCTTGAGTTTAAGTTTTAGCAAAATCGTTTTTTTTTTTGTGAAAGTGCATCCCTTGATTCTACATGTGATTATTGCAAAGAAGCCAGGGGCTAAATAACCACTAGGTAGCTTGCTTAAACACATTTTAATTTGTACTTCGATGTGAATAACACAATAACGGCCGAATTGAGCAAATCAAAACTGGTGTTAAATATGTTGTGTGATTTTGGTTTTTCGCTGAGCCCCATGTCCTTTTAAAGTTTTGTATAGTTAAATTGCAAGTATGAGGATTGATGATTTGAGCGCTAATTGTTTGGTCTCAATCCGGTGTTCTCAGTCAACTTTTTTTTAAATCTATGGGTATAAAAAAGTTCTACTTCGGTGATATATTTAGATAATTTTATGTATGCAATTAGCCGGACATGTAATATGCCATATTGATTTATAAACCAGTCTTAGAAAAAAGAGACGACGCAATGTGGTTGTTTAATTAAACTCTTTAAATTAAAAATATATCAGAACACTGCAGAACTTTAATTGTACAATAATAATACAGATTTAGGAAAACGTGCCTATAGGTACTCTAACATTTTGTACGCCGTTTTGAAAACAATGCCACTAAGGCAAGGGGAGATAACTTTTGAAGAGGCTGCATGTTTGACAATATTCGTATTATACTTCTATACATGAATGTCAGCTTAATCGGGTCTTATCGCGTCTAAAGCGTTCATGATTGTTGCCGTGATCCTAAATTCAAATTTTGTGAAGCAACAGATGCAATTTAATTTTGCTTCAAATCCGCCAATATTGCTTCATTGTTTCTTGTAAATTGAATTCTTGTGAATTCATCCAGATATGAAGGAAGTCAGAGCCGTAGTCTTCAGTTGCTGTCTGAAAGTCTAGTCATTGCAGGTGGAGGTGGATGGGGGTGGAGTGAAGGTGTGTGGGGTGGGGGGAGGTGGGTGATGTGGGGGACTCTTTTTTATTTTATTTTATTTTTTTTTTTAAAAAATATATGTTGGGAATTGAGATACAGGCTACCATTAAAATAAGACTATAGTCTATTAAAAAATAAGACTATAGTCTTTTTT